>VXBR01003165.1:49951-61445 GCA_013400215.1 Cisticola juncidis | reverse complement strand
CAAAATCCCACAAAACCTCAGCTTTTTTTTTCTGCAGCCTGGTTTTATGGTTAACTGTGGTGATGGCCCTGAGTAGCCCATATCATTCAAGTAGAGAAAAAAACCATGAAAATCTAAAACTGTGAAAGGAACAAATCAAGGGCAAGACAGAGTTCTCATTTTAATGAATCAAAAAGCCTCTTACAAAGACAAACTTACCCCAAATCCTTCACAAAACTGGTTCAAACATGCATTTAATACCTTCTTTAATATAATTACTTTCATATTAAAGTTAAACACTCAGGGCTCTGTTCTGCTGTCACACACTATGTTACTCAGGTTTCCTAGTGCTTTCAAGCCATGGATAAGCCACACAGCTCTGTCATGCATGTCCCTAAGCAAACATATAATTTAGGAGCTGTCTGGTTGAGTGAGTGTATCTTGGTTGTTTATGTTCACATTTGCTCATGCTCCATATTTCTTCTTCTCTGGGTTTAGGAAATCAAGCAGTTCTGGAAAGCAGCTTTTCCTCACAAACCCTTTTTTAATTAAAAAAAAAAAAAAAATAATGTAGAAGAAACAGTTTTGCTGTGCTGGAACCTTCCCTATCTTAAGATGAGTTGGAGGAGCTTTGGCAGCACAGATGCTTTGGGGTTTCTCTTGTACAGAAAAAAGTTTCTTTGTGTGTGAGGTGTCCCGGTGTAGATCAATGATTGAGTCAAAAGTCAGTTGTTCAACACACATCAAAAAGCATCAACACAACATCTTTCACCACAGACTTTCAATTTTTTAGGGGTATTTACATGAAGGACTATATGAAAAAGAGAAGATGAGATAAAGAGAGGGAGGAAGACTCTATACAGAAGAATTTAGAGAGAAATTAATATTCAGACATCAAAAATTTTCTGAGAGAAAGTAGTCTGCTTTTGAAGCTGGCAGCATTTGTGGTTTCAGTAAAGTGTAGGAAGAAGGGGGAAGATTTTTGCCATGATTTTGGGTCTAGAGGACAGAGTGTACATACAATTTATGCTTTAAGGTAAGGAACACTGAGTAGTATTTGAGTGAGAGGAGATTTTAGTCAAGTACCCTTATCCTCAGGGATGAAAAAGAAACTAACCCCCCAGATACAACAGTTCTTTGGTTTTCAGCAAGACCAAAAAATTCTATGTCATTAGATTTGTCTTTTCCTCTGGAACAAAAATAATTCCCTTCCAGTCATGAAGGAGACCAATTTAATGTAGATGAGCCACAAGCTATGTCACAGACAAGTCAAAGATCTTCCTCAAATCTACAAAACAAGTTGCTAGCAAAAAAACCAGACTACCAGAATCATGATTCATAGCCCCTTACTCACATCATCTCAATTTTGACTTAAAACTTGTGCTTTAAGCCATACAGGACTTTTAGTTCTCTTATCAATTCATTTTTACTGACTTCACCAGTTCCAAGCCTTAGGAAAGCTACAGCTCAGACAAAAAGTGCTTCTTCTAAACAACTCCCATCAAGTTTATCCCTCAGAAAAACCTTCTATCAGCCAAGCTTAGTGCTGAGTCTTAAGGTTGCTGAAGATGCTGATCATTTTAATTTAAGATCTTCAGTCTGAACAGAATATTCAAGGTTATGAAACTTCATTGCATAAGCAGAACACAGAAATTGCACAGTGTTGCTCCTTTATGACATTTATTTAGGGATTCTCAAGAACATTACCCCTTTTTCTCTACCACTTCACAGAGGAAAAGTGTTTATTTTTGACCCCCTGTGGACCTAAATCTCTATGCCCCAGTTTTACTGGAAAATGCTAAATATTTTAACGGACTTAGCATTGTCTCATAAATGTGGTACACGATACCTGGAATCCTTCATTTTGTCTCCCAATCTGTAGGTTTTTAGACATTACTAAGAAGTCTCTTGCCAGTGGAAGTAACTGAGAAATTTATGAACAAAAATTACAAATAATGCAGTTTCTACAAAACTGAAATCTACCTGTAAATGCCATGATCTTTGGTCAGAATATTGTCAGGTTCTTTCCAAATCTCACTGAACAGGGTGCCTGATAGTTGGATGATAATAGTTGCTTTTATGTCATATGTATATTGATATAAAAGTATGTGATTTACAGAGGTTATATATGTTTTTGGTGAAAATAAAATACTTAGGGATATGTTTCAGCATTGTACTAAAGAAAAATCCCTATTTTCAGTATCCTCAGTCTTTCCCATTTCTCTTCTAGGTAACTCTTCACTGTCAGATTTGTGTCACTAAACCTAGGATTAAATTCAGCCAAATTTAAGTAATAAGATGGAGTGCTAGCAGTTAACATTAACAGTGTTTAATGGGGAGAGTTAGAGAATAATTCATTCTATAAAAGCACTCATCAAAATCAACTGGGTTGACTGTCTATGAAGAAGTTCCTATTTGTATTCACTATAAGAACAATGCAGATTACTAGTTTGGACTACAAACCACTTTTCAGATGGCTAAACTTAGGTGACAAAGAGCAATCTTAGTAGAAACCCACATGTCCATTTGATGACATCTTTCTTCCCGTGTTGAGTTCTCCGAAACCCAAAACTGAATAAGATATAAAATTTGATAACTTAATAACTTTTGCAGACGTGGAGATGGGGAACCTTGCTTTCTGCTTCTTTACAGTAGAATCTGAAAATCTGAACTCTCTTGCCTCCCAAGAGCAGTGGCAGAGAAATCAAAGCCAGCAACACCGTAAGGATAGGGAGAGCCACCCCAGAACAACATTTGTGGTTAACACAGCAAATTATCAGGTGCACCACAGTATAAAAAAAAGTGGGCTGGGCCTCTGAGAAGAGCACAGAACTTGGAAGACAAAGTTTCTGCAGTGAAATGCTTTCTGTACCTTACTAACTGGTTTCTAACAGGGCCTGTTGTATGTAATGTAGACCCAAAATCATTTTCTTCACCTTAAAGGTTTACACATTGTGTTAGTGGAACTATTAATTTTAGTTAACCTGTGATTTTTCAGTGCACATCATGGTTGAAGGTAGGAGTTTAAACAAACTCTTGGTTTCCTCTGCTCGAAAAAAGTAACAAAATACCCTCTCACAAAACAGGACTGCACATGTATAGGTCACTGCTCAAACATGTCTGTGGCAATATGCATAGATATAAAAATATCTAATCTATCTCTTTATTTTTTTTACATTAACATATATATATTTGCTTGGGGTTGTTTGTTTGTTTGTTTTGGGGTTGGGGGGTTGCTTGTTGGTTTAGTTCGGTTATTTGTTTTTTAATTATTCTTTTCATTTTGTTTGGAATACTTGGCAGCTAGTTACAAAAACATTTTGAGTTTAGAAGACAGAGAAAAGTTTAAATGACCTTAGAGGGCTAAGTCGTGTACTTGTAAGACCTCTTATATGATCTCTAGAATTGCTGTTGACAGATAGAGCCTGATTGACTGAAAATCAATGTGATCAGATGTTTTTATGGATTATAGTGGCCTCAGCTAATTACACAAGATTGTCTTTCTAGATCCAAAAGGTTTCAAAGCAAACTCCAGGCAGATGTATGCAGGATTAATCTGCAGACTTGACAGTTTTTCCTAATTATCTTTTTATAACAGCAGAAACTGGATCATCTCTGAACTACTAGAACAAATAAGTTCTGTGTTAGTATCCCAAAGCACAGCTGCCTTTACTCTCTCTCTGTTTGTCTTCAAGCACTTGTTTTAATGTTTTAATAAACACATCTCTGCATTTTACCTCAGCTTTCCAGTTTTCTCAAAATCAGTACCTGCCTCCCTTGGTGTTTTCTTTCTGTAAGAATCAATGCCTGATCTGGGGGATTGGTTTTTATAATTTACTTTCATATCTCTCTTAGTCAAAAAAGAGAAAGGAAGGGAAGGGCCCAAAACCACACTTTTTCTCTATTTTATTTAATTTATATTATTAATCTAATTTTATCTATCCATCTAAATATATGTTTTCAATTAAACAAATAATATTTTCAATTAAACAAATAATATTTATAAAATATGAAACAATTTATATTCAGAATTAATTGCCTGCCCTGACCCCCTCTGGTTTGTTTTTCTGTGTTCTTGGGCACATGATGGGATCCTTGGAATTGTCCTTGAAGTGTCAGGAATTGGACTTCAATGTTTCTTGTGGGTGCTTTTCCACTCTTGATGTCCTATAGTTCTGTATTATTATTATTTCTCTTTCAATTTATCTAACTAACTTTCTCTGTAACTTGCGACTATATCTGGGTCTACAAATTGTGTACTTTATCACAACCAAGGTTTTACCATGGTCCTACTTGAGACTAAGAAGAATCTATTCTTTCCAAAGTTATTTGTTGCAAATCAGAATAGTGCCTTGGCTGCATTATCAGTATTTGCACACTTAGGGCATTCTCCAGCTGCATTAGAGCTCAAGGCATAAATACCTGCTTTGAAGATCTTTTTCCCTGACCTGAGAACACATTCTTGGAAGACATTACCTTAAAAGCAATCTTTCCACAAAAGGGTTTCAATTCCCATGATCCCACCTACCTTTGGAATGAGGACTTGATGGAAAAAGACAAGTTACTGCTTGGTAAAATTCCCTGTCAGCTTTGCCAGTTTTGGCTTTACCTGCATTTCTGCTGCTCAAGAACAGGGATGAGGATAACAATCTTTATTTGATGGACACTGGATCTCAGTGTAAAGAAAGCCAAGAGGTTTTGAATCAAGGGGGTTTATGAGCCTGAATTAATACAGCTAAAGTCCTTTGAAATCCTGAGCCACAGGAGTTATTGAGATGTAAATTTCTGTAGCCATGACAGTCCCCTCCTTCCAGTCAGTGTGGAGGAGTACTCTGAAACACTCACATCTTTGGCCACCCCAGTGTGGCATCTCCCAGCGTGCTCAACTTCATTTGGAAGTTATGCCAGACTCCAGAAAAATATGTGTCTTGATACTTGTCATAGAGATTTATGAAATGGAGACAAATAATATATTTAAGGAGATTTATTTTTTAAATCATATAAATCAATTGAGCCAGTTATACATCTCTGCTAACATTTGTTGTTGTGATGTCAAATGGAATTAGTACTACCTGAGTTAAAAATTTTTGAGATTTCAGAAAGTATAACCCAGAATGTGCAAATATTCACTCAATAAGATAAGGGCTCTCAGACTTGAGGAGTTACCTTAACTCCTGATACAGTTACCTGTATCCTAACCCTTCTTTTTAGTCATTTTTTTCACTTTCATTATATTTTGGCCCTTTAGAAAATACTAGAAGCTCACAGTCCTGGTTATGTTTACACCATTCAGTGTTTCAAGTAAGTTCAGCCAGGATCTGAGGGTCTACTGACCACTCTGAGTTATTTTAATATCTTGTAAAGTCTTTCCAGTTTCTCTGTAACAAGGGCAGGATATTGATAAAAAAACCCCATAACAGATGCATCATAACTGAATGAAAACAGTCACTTGATTTCAGAATAGTCAGTGTGGCCAGATTGTAACTTAATGCAGGCCCATAGATGAATACACAATTGATTGGACATTTAACCACTGTTAATGGCTACCTTTAGAGTGTGGAGAAAGTCAAGGCTTCCATTCCTTCCTTCCATGGATCCAAATACACCATTATTTTGTGCTAAAATTACAGTGAAAATGACTGCACACTCTGCCCGTCACATCCTGTGACAGTGTCTCAGTGTTGGTATTGTGTGGAGAGGTGTATTTTAAAATCAGACACTTCAAAGCACTAAGATCCCAAATGGCATGACCAGGATGCCCAAATCCACCCCGGTTGAGGAATTGCCTGTGCAGAGTACACCTCAGCAGGCCTTGGGACCCATTAAGAGGGAGCTGTGCTGTTGGCTATAAATCAGTCCCCAGCTCTTGTCATGTCTAAAAATGGAGACAGATTTTAGAGGTGCAGAAGATGGAGCCCATAGGCTGGATCTGATGTTGATTTGGAAGAATGATGCTCCTTTGCGGATTGGTGTAAATATTCAAAAAGACACCAAAAAAAGGTTATTTGGCATGGTGCTTTCTTCTGATCAGCAGCACGCCTGACACATGTGGTGGTGTCAGTGAAACAGTACAAAACCAGGTCTCTTCTGGATGTCTGAAACTGCAGACAGAGCAAGAAGACCTGACTCTGTCAGAGAGGACCAGGCTCACACTGGTAACTGGTGTGTGTGTGTGCCAGACACTGCAAAGAAGGGACCCAGTCCTGCCCGAGGTTGCCCCATCACCAGACCACACTTTCTTGTCATGTCTTTTCCATTTTGGACCTTACTCACATTTGGCTTTGATTCCTTGTAATGCTGCCTACTATTCACATCTTCTCTCCCTGGTCCCTCCCTAACCACATATAGAGTATGGGGTAGGAGTAGGGTGTGAGCAGGTATAAGCTGGAGGACCTGCAATATCATTAATGGAATTTACAGCAGCTATGAACCTGGTGCTCCATACTTTATCCCTGATTTATCATTTTTACAACATTTCACTGTGAGAGTTTATGGCAATTTATGTCATTACACAAATTATACAAATTGCCATTAACGGATGTAATGTACTATAAAGAATTGGAAGCATGAAGAAAAAAATTATTTTAATTTTTCTTCTGCATGTTTGCATTGCTTTATAGCTTAATTTATCAATTCAGTTAATTGAAATTTATATCATTAGAAGAAAATGCACTGAGGTGCTTTCCTTCCTTTTCTTTTTGTTAGGTTTTTAAATTATAGTTTCTTCTTTTTTTTCTTTCTTTCTTTTTTTTTTCTTCCATTGGACCATAATTGCTGAACCTTTTCTCTGTCAAAGGAGATAAGGTGAAAATGACAACCATCATTTCTATCTCTCTCCCCAGAGACTGAACATATCACCTCTGTGTTAAATTTACCTCCACACATCTTTGCTTTAGGTTTGTGAGTTAATCCCAAACAGTCCCTTAAATTCTGAAAATATAACACATTTTGGGAAGACAAAAAAGCAGGCTATTTTAGTTGTTTAGTCGCTCTTTGTTTTTTTAGACAACTTTCATTCTCCAAACACAAATTATGTTCTGTCACTGAGTGGTTTATCCCAAAGCTACCTTCTAGTTATCAATAGTAAAATTATAGGGCAATATTAATTCTCCTTTGCAGATGAACCTGGATCATTATTCAGGTTCTTTGTGTAATGTATGCTACCAAAGCACAAACTAAAAGGCCATCCTTCCCACAGGAGTTGCAAAATCTGATGAGAGAAGAGGCAGTTTACAACAATCTATGGACAATGGCTGTATAAAGAAAAACAACAATTTCCATGCAAAAGACAGGCTCACAGCACTTTCTGTGCTGCTTTCATTTGGAGGATTGCAGGGAGGGCAAACTGAAAACAAGTAAAGGGAATTTGTTTTTCCCCTTTCATATATGACTTATTCTCATACTGAATGAAACAGTTAGCCTGACAGAGAGAAAAAGGAAGAAATAAAAACACCAACTTCATAGCCGAACTTAGTTTTTACATGGCCTCAAAAACAGTCACAAATCACCCCGGTACTAACAGAGCTATTTGTTTATATTATTATTATTGTTTTAAAAGAGGCTATAACTGGGACAAAAAGCTTAAAAATCCAGAAGTTCCCAGGATTTCTTTAAAAATTCAAAATCTTTTTATATTCTGTGCTGTGCAGTATGTATAAGTGACAGCCTGATTCATGTACAGGACAGGAACATTTTCCCTGTGCCTGATTGCAATGGATTTAGCCATATAGACACTTCATGCATTTGTTCTAGGAGTATTGCCTCTTTAAATCACATTAGACTGTTTGCTTCAGAGACTGTCTTTTATGCTCATTAAGCACAGACTATCAATGTGCAAAGGCCAAAAGATTGTTTCCACCTTTGCATGAGGAAAATACCTCAGCATTAGCTGAGCAGTGCAAACTTGTCCTCTCATGATGAGATTGACCAAGGCTGTTTCCTTCTGCGAGGCTATTTCTCCTCTTCCCAGCTCTTACAGAGCCTTGTGCTTGTACTACACTTTTTCTAGTGCAAATATTTCTTCTCCTTGAGGGTCACCCCCAATACTGGGCTACTGAGCAGGACTCATTCTTTGTTGCCTCTCACTGGTCCCATCCTACATATGGCTTACCCTCGGCAGGAGGAAGAGAGGTGAGCATCCATCTCTATTTCAGATGAGTCATCTGAGAGATGTAATCCAAGCAGGAACTGCCTCCCTTTGTTTCTAGATAAAAACAAATATGTTTGCAGTGCCTGGGAGGTGAACTCTGCTTTGTCAATATATGCTGTACTTATCCAGCCATTATCCTGAAGGGCTGAAAAACTTTTTGGTGAAAGGCACGTTAGTTGTTGAATCTCAGATATCCAAAGAGAGAGAAGGTCCCCAGGATATTCAAACCAGCCATGACCATGGTGGTCCCGAAGAGTAAGTGCAAAACAAATATGTAAATATTCAAATTTCTTTGGATAAAACTTGTGAGCTTGGAGATAACTACACTGCAATTCCTTTCAGCTAATTTTATCCATCCAGAAGTTGCTATCTACTTTATGAAGTTATTTGTGTAGGGTCTAAATTCAATGGGGAGTTACAGGGAGATTTTTGTATATTAGGTTATTATCTTTCCGTGGCTTCCCTCCCATGGCTTCCCTCCCCTCCCTCCAATTTTAGCTAATAAAATCAGGGGAATGTATTCCATTTCAAATGTATATAAGCAAATGTAAGATTTGGAGTACTACTTATCATATCATGTTTTAAACTTTTGCCTACAGTGGAACTGAATTGTTGATTTGGTTTAGAAATTTGTACTTTATCTTCTAATCTCTCAAGTCCAGATCTTTATAAAATCAGGGGGAGACAGGAATCCAAATACAGTTTCCTAGACTTTCAGGCTTCTTTATTATTATTATTATTATTATATAGCCTCAAAAAAACTCATATAACTCCATCATTATTATTATTCTAGGATCCATAAAAAATCAATAAGGTTCTATAGGTCTACTGAAATAGTGAATTAGCTACAGAGTAGTTAACTCCAAACACCTGAGGAACTGAGATGTGTTTTTGGAAAAAAATAGGAAGAAAAAAAAGCATTAATTGACTTTGACATTCAGAGTCAATAAAGCATAAATGTACTTTCTCAACTATCCTGCTTCTCTTATTTGATTTTGATTTCTGCTCAGCTAAGTACAAAGAACACTCTAAGCACAGTGCAAACTTTGCCCAAACAGTAAAAGTTATGGAGCAATGAGCAAAAATGCAAAAGTTAGGGCAAGTGTTCAACTGCAAATGCAAAATCTTTTTCTCAAAGGATAAGCAAATTTGATGCAATTGCTTTTATTACTAACTTACTTCACTGCACTTCAATGTGCACCTAAGATTCACTTATTGAAAACTTAGCCCTTATGCACCACAATCAAAAAAACCCCTAGGGAAACATCATCATATGCTGTAATGACTTTTTAGGGAGCAGCCAAAACAAAGGACAAATAACTACTATTATTTCCAGATAGAGAGGGCAAACTTGAGGGGAAAAAAATTTTAAAAATAACAAAGGAAAAAATTAGTAAATGTCTTTACAAAGATAAAAATTATCATGTAGAATGAGCAGGACACTATTACATCATTAGAGCAGACGCAGCAAAATATTTTAATAAACACTGCACTTTTATAGATTATAAAATTTTCCACTAAAATATTTTATTTCACCATTGTTTTCAAGAAACTTACTTGTTACAGTTTCTATTGCTACAGAGTCGACTTTCACTGCAGAGGGAGATAATATCATCCATACAGCCAGTGACAATGACAAATTTTCATGAACTCACAAAGTAGACAGGAAGATATTTGTCCTATCTGAGGATGTAGGCCAAGGAATTTGGAAAAAATAAATGAAAATTGAGATTTCTCATTAACAAATAATTTTTTGTAAAAGTGGATTAGTGTATAACACCTGCATTTTATTTTTGGTACTAAAGTGACCTATCTGTGAAAACAGGCTTGTAAAAAAAAACCAAAAGAAGTGTGTGGGAAGGAATGCAAAAGGTCCCTTTTATATAGATAATGAAGAATAAAAATGAGAGAAAAACAGGGGATGCAATGGAGGGGGGAAAAAGCAATTTTTTTATTTCTACATTTGCCTATTTCAGTTTTGGAGACTTCCTTGAGGGAGTAATGAGCCCTGGGAGCAGCTAGCTGAGTTTATCCAGCAACTAGAAACATTTGGAATTGAACATATGTTTCAAGGCCAGCAGCTGCTCCTCTCTTTCTAAATGAATATAGCTTTTTGGGAGGTTGTCATAAGTCCAAAAAAGGGGGGGAAATAGAAGGTACAGGTAGACAAGGAGAATGAAAATACATACAGTCAGTCTTGCTTTTAAAGCTTTGCTGAAAGTTCTAAGGTTTTAGCCTGGAAGGGAGAGGCAGGGAGGCATATCCACTCTCCCAACACCAACAGAGTTTTTTCCTTCACAGGACAAGACCCAATACACACAATCCTTGGATCCTTTGCTGGTTTTGTCAAAGGATGTATCTGTTAGCAGCAATGTTGGAAGCAGTGAAGACAAGGGAACTAAGGCACTTCAGGACATCTTATGGAGTCCCATGATAATAAGGCTTAAGCATTGTGGTTCTTATTGACTAGCCATGGGTTAAAAGCTGGTGTCCTGGAGGTGAAGAGCACATTTGCTGAGTCTAAATTTCTTGAATGCAACTGGTAAAACAACATATGTCATAACAATATGATGCTTAGTTCTGGATCTGAGCACAAGGATTTATTTTTAAATTGAGGAAGTTTTAGCATGTGCATGGACCACTGTGCCACAGAACAAACTAGATTCTGTTAATGAGTAAATACTTCCCACAGGTTTATTACCCTCAGCCCCTTGACTCCAGAACTGAGTGTGGATAGGCATTTTGTTGTCAAAACAGAACACTGAGAGAGCCAAAATGACAGACAATAAGACTTCATAAAATTAGTGCATCAATTCAGCTAGTCTGGCTACCTCAGCTTTATCCTACCATCTCTGTCTAGAAGTCCAGAAATAAAGTAAAAGTACAAGTAATGAGAGTGTCTCAATAATCTATCTATCTTATAATCTATCAATAATCAATATCAGACAATCATTCTTAAAAGTACTTGCAAAATTTTTTTTCCAGTATTCTTGGCTAGGCACTTATTAAAGTCTTTCTTGACCTTCTTTNTTTGGTCCTTTTTTAATTTTTTTTTTGCCTTTTTTTTTTTTTTTTTTTTTTTTTTTTTTTTTTTTTTAATTTTTTTATTTATTTATTTTACTTACATGTTTCTGTTAAAAATGTTTAGGCAAGTGAAAGACTGAGTACCCAAAAGCAGTCCTAAAAATTCTTGGTTTTGGCATAAGGCAGGTTGTCTCAATATGTCATTTGTCTTTTAGGCACAAAAGCACACGTATATATATGTTAATTTATAGAGTAATTGTTGCATCCCAAAAAAGAACATTACTTTTTACTCTTTGTAAGTTTTTCAGAATTTTAAAACAGGTGTTTAAAGCACCTCTTCCT
>VXBR01003165.1:0-37228 GCA_013400215.1 Cisticola juncidis | reverse complement strand
AAAAAAAAAAAAAAAAACCCACACCAAACCAGATTAAAAAATAAAATATCAGAAACCCATTAATTACTCTAGATTTTGGAAGACCACTTTCCTTTGTCCTGCCTTTGGAAAAAGTCTTAAATATCTTAAATACAGATTTACAGAAGCATATCTTTGATGAAGTTTATATCAAAACACCAATCCTTCAACAACATTTTAGGATGACTATCTGGGATGTATGAAACTGGGTTTTGTTTTCTGGTTGATAGCAAATAATGCAAGCTGTAAGAGGTAATGACATTATTCTCCAATATGTGGTTCAAGTGGCAAAGACATGTACTCCAGCACTGAAATCCTCAGCTATTTTGTGTGGGCAATCCTTTTTAAGAAGGAAGAGATATTTTTCCTTTGAGAAGGAAAGGCTAAAATGTATTACCAAAACCTAGATTTTTAAAAAAGGGAATTTTTCCCCTTCAAAAACATGCATCAATCACCTTATCAAAGAATTTGTAGAACCAAAGATTTCAGTGGATTTTTTCCCCATATGCCAAAAATTGAAGTGTATTCTGAAGTCTGTTATAATAAAATGAAAATAAAAGAAACGAACTTCCTCCTGAAGTTTTTCAAACAGTAAATACATTTATTTATCAACCTGCAGTATCAGATATACCTGTTCCCAGTGGACTCACTTAGTACCAGGAATTATTGCTGAACAGAAAGCTTATTTAATCTATTATGGGTCAGAATTTTTATCAAGATGCTTAATTAGAATTCTCTCTCTCCCTCTTCCTTCTTTTTTAGCAGCTTAATGAGGAGTTTCATCACTCCTGCCAAGATGAGTTGGTTGTTTTCAAGCAGATGAGTGTGATGTAAGTAAATATGCAATATGATGCGTCTTTCTTGTGTTTGCCATTCAGAAGTAGGTCCAAAAGCTTCATTGTTTCAATACTATTTCAGGGAACTGTTAAAAACTTTTATTAAGGGCATGGTTACACAGAGATATTCTTTTTCAGGCTAGAGCCTCCTAAAAGTTAAATTAGATGTTTAATGAAAATTAGTCATCTAGGCTGCTTATAAAACTTTCAGATGGTTTTATATTAAATAAACACCATTTTTGGAGTGTCTTTCATCAGGGAACTACTTCCAAATTCTAACATGTTAATTTGGTATCAAATGGGAGAGGGAATTGGGAATAACATCTCGGTTGTTCTAAACAATGACCTCATTTGTTATATGGAAAACATTCCTTGATGAAAATACATGAAGAAATAATAGGACTCTGTTAAGGGAAAAAAGTAAGTCAGTAAATTTTAAAAAATTACTCTCATAATTTTTTTTTTTTTTAAAAATACAGTAATCCTGAGACAGCTATCTGGCATGAATATACTCCAATTAAATTACAGAAGTCTGAAAAATAATAGCAACTGAAGAGGATCTAAGTTCATGGAAAGTGTCATCTGTGATCTGTGAAATAACTGTGACTATTACTTGCAGCACAGTTTCTACCTCTGTAACCTGAATTTGCTGAAGGTGTTGTGGGCCTTTATGGTGTGTGATCCTTCCCAACATTGTAACAAACAGTAAAAATGCAACTTTGCAGAGCAGGTTAGATTTCCAGGCTCTGGGAAGATAAGTCACTACAACATCACACTTGTATGGCAACAACCTACTTCAGCTGAAGTTGTTGGAAGTTTTTCCTCTCTCAGACTTCAGCATTTCTACACATTTTCTGTCGACCACTTTCCTTAAAATCCCGGAAGATGTAAATCCACAGAGATCTATTTATTTGGTATTTTGGTGGTGTAACCCCATTGCATGGTCATCGAGAATCTGTTCCCAAAGAATTTCTATCAACTGCAAGCACACAAGCAATGGGACACGATAATGCTTTCAATGAAATGAAATATTAATATTGACTTCAACACCACCAATATTTATAGTCACAGAAAGTTTTTAACTCAGAGTATAAGAGAAATACTCAAGCGAAAAAGATGGTAAAGGTAACAAACTTTATAAAACCATTCACTACTTAAAACATCATGTATCTTAAGAGAACAAGTATAATGGATAAATTAGAAGCCTAACACCTGTAAACAAAGTAAAACAGTCTAAATATTTATTGTAAATAAATACTAATTTATTTATTATTCATTTGCTTATTTATTGTAAGTAAATACTCTCAAGATAATAGGAATAGAACTTTCAGATGAAATAGCCAAGGAATATAAGAGAGGGAAAAAAATAGATGCATTATATACATTTGATTTCATAGATTATCTGTAAAAAGACAGGCCTCTTTATGAGAAAGCAAAATAAGTCTTACATTTACATCAATGTTTTGTTCTTTTTTTCTGGAAAGAACTGAGAGGAAAGGTTTTTTTTAGAAAGGAGAAGGAAACCATGTAGGTGAAAACCACGTACTCTCTTAGAGGCAATCAGATATTGTTTATAAAAGTTTCTTTCTGCAGCTGGAAAAATATTGAGCTAAACCCCCAGCCTTATTGAAACAGAGTCAAGAGATTATGAATAACCAATCTCTAAGGAATCAGTAAGCATACACAGGATTTCTGTTTGAACAATGATCTAATCTGTGCTTTTATTACTTACTATTGGTAAAATCCTGGCTCTGCTAAAGTCACACTGACAAAACAATGTGATTTTGTTCCACTTTAATTATATTTCCCTTTCAAAATATACATTATCATTCTCGAGTTCTGGAGATGATGAGTTTTGCTCATGTTCCCTAAATTATACTAGCCTGAATTAGTAGCAGTAAGATGTACCCTTCATTTATTTTTACTGATTCTGTAATAAAGGACCAGAAGAAAATAGAATGCATCTTATCTGGGAGATAATTATGATCCTCTCTTAAGGTAGAGCTACACTTTATTTCATGAAAAATACCCTTAACTTTCTACAAATCAACATAATACAAAAAGGCAAGTGGGTTTTTTTGGTCTTTATTAAACCTATTTTCTATATTCAGATTACTAAAGAGATCCAGAAAAAGAATAAATTGATAAGAGTTATACAAATACTTTTCATAATTGGGATGAACAGAGAGAAACCCCAAAGTGTCCCATTCTGATGGACATGAATAATTAGAAGTTTCCTATAGACCACAAAAATAATTTTAAAATCTCTAAAATAAGTAAATATTTCTGTCTGTCTCTTCATCAAACCATTCCTCTCACACAAAGACAAAATTTCTCATTTTTCTCATTTCTCAAAATTTATGTACACTGAATTTATTTGTTTTGAAATTTATTACTCTGGTATGATTTGAAATGTGAAAAAGGTATTAACTCCCAAGCTATGTGTATAACTGTAAGCGCTTTAGAGAGTATGCCTTAAATATTCAGGGTGCAGGTATCCATTGATCAAATGAAGTCTTACCAGCAGCTGTGTACTTTCACAGAGATGACAATTTCCTGATAAATTCAAATTATACAGCATTTTGATATCTTTTTGAGATGAAGAAATCACTAAAAAATGTAAGACAATTTCCGAACGCTGGTCAGCCACAATGTGTTGCATAAAGTCACCATCCTTATGGCAAATGTCTGTAAAAATAGCACAGGTCACATCAAAGTCTTCAGTTGCTAGTGACATTGTTTAATCCATTTCAGGTGCCAGGGTGGATCCAGTCCAGCCCAGGAAGAATGACCTGGCATAGATGGAATGACAGACATTAGGCATAAGTACTTTTTATATCAAGCCTTTGGCAAGTTACTTGTTGGAAAAATCTGTTCTCATGAACACAATCCAAAATCTGCAAGTTGTGCTGCTAAGGCATATGATAACTTCTAATATCCAGGGATATGTTAATAAATACCATCCTGGGATACGCCACACCATTGCCAGGATAATGGCTCGTTCCAGATGCCAGTCAAGGTCCTTTTGACAGCCTTAGGGCATTTCAGTATAAAAGCAGCTTTAACTGTGTTCAGAGAAGCAGATCTTTTATCTTCCCTACCCTCACAAACAGAAACTGTAAATAAACTTTGAATGAAAAGAGAATGGATGCATTTACGGTTCTGGTTTTGTTTATTGTTTTTTCTGTGGGAAATCCTTTGTAAGGTTTTTGTTAGTTTGTGTTTTTAATCTCTCCACATGTTGCATCTAGCAAAAAAGAAAATCTTTATTATTGTTTATAGACCATGGACATCAGAAAAGAACAACAAATACAAACATAACAAATGAAAACAAAATTTAAAAAAAGGTAGAAATAAGGTTTTATAGTTTGAGTTGTTTCAGAGCTCTAAAGGAAGAAGGTTACCAGAGATGAAAACAACCGATTCCATGTGATTAGTTATTACACATGGACATATTTTTAATGACATCTTAAAGCTGGTTGAGTTCTCAGATATTGTATTATGTACCAGATAATTGCCTAATGTGTACCTCAAGATTCAGGAAGTTTAATTTCTAATAGTGAAATTTTATTTATTTTAAAATGAAATGTATAGAAACAATTTAAAAATTCAAAAATATTTGCGAGAATGGATGGTCAATGAATTGCATGTTTCTATTAGAAAACTGATTATAAAATATTCATAGATGACAAGGGATCAGTGGTCATCCAGAACAACACAACTGACAGAATTTAAATCAGGTCAAAAAAAATTTAGGAAAAAAACGAAAAAAAAAGTAACCAAAAAATACAAAGCTACTGCCAGAGGTTTTACCAGTACATTAACTAGCAATAAACCCTAATTAAATTTAATTAATATAATTTAATATTAATCAGATAATATTAAGTATTAGAGTAATATTTCTTCATATTAATTAGGATTAATTATTAAAAATTTAAATAGCTTAAAAGAATGCTAAGCTGATTTTTTTCATTATTTAAAGATTTAGCACCAAAGCTATGTATTTTCCTAAAGTACACAATAGTTCAATAGTTCTGGGCTTCTTTGAGCAAGCTATATGATTCTCCTATGACTTACTGGATGCTTTAATATTTAATCAGAAGTTCATTTGTGTACTCATACAAGTTAACCAGCTAGAGAGAACCTGGTTTAGCCTCTGAACGTATTCACTTGCATTCTCAACGCGTACGGTCTACCCAAACTGAGAAGTCACCTTTTTTTAAGACTAATTAAACTGATTGCAGGGACAGGCTAATGAGACTGGGATTAGGTTACCTCTTCTGAGTAATGTACTCCATAAAAAATCAATTTACCTCACAATCAGCAGTACCTTTTGTATATAACTTTAGTATACATTTCACAAAGAATGTGGCTTGGAATGTCTGCATAATGCAAACAAGTACCTTAGGCGGTGAGTGGTTGAATGACCTTCACCAGGAGGTCTAGGGAGAAGCAAGGACCAGAACAACTTTCCTAAGTTTGAATCTAGCACCTCACTCCTTGGTAATTTTTCTTCTACTTAATTTGTTTGGATTGGCACAAAGGTCTATAGGAGAAACTTTATTGCCCACGTGGTACAAGATTTCAGGCTAGATGGCCTTTTTGTCCTTGACAGCAAGGAATGTCGAGGGAGCTATGAAAATATAGTACAGGCTTAATACTAGAGTTTCTGTGTGTAGTTTTTAATACCCACATGCTCATCGGAAGGTGAAAAACAAAATAGTAAAAAAATCAAGTGGACACATAAAGAAAAGTTCCTCAGATCAGTTCTATTGACCTTGTTCTTGCTTCTTGTCAGTTCCCCATATTATACAGTGAATTCTTCCATATATCTCTGGGAAATAGACATGTTCACAGAGGTACACCATGAAGGAGAAACACTTAATGGGCCACATTACAGCAAAATCTATTGATCTGCTTTCTTTTACTTGTAGGCATGATTGAGGGCTCAAGTAATTGAATTTTCTTCTTGTAGTCTGACATTTTATTTTCTAATTTCTTTTCTTTGTTCTTGAGACATGCTAAGCAAACAGAGATGAGACTGAAGCAGGGGCAGCCAAGGCGAGGAGAATAGTCTAGGCAGAGACCCGAACTTATTCCATTTTCCTTCCTGTTAATTTAGACCATCATTGGGATCAAAATTGGACATTGGCACCTTCTGAGTCCTTCTCTGAAGTGGGAGAAAGCAGTGATTTCTTTAAATTGGAATTTAATCCTGATGACCACATCATTCTTGGTCGATTTCCATAATGCTTATAGAGCCAAATTTGCACTTAAATCTTAGTACAGTAAATGCAGACATCCAGCAGAAATTACAAAAAGACAATTTTCTGTGATCAGGAGTCACTTATCATCCTGTACAAAGACATTGGTCCAGAAATCCCAGACAGTTTAATGAAGTCATTTTGGAAAATCACAATATTTCAGAGTATCTTACTCTCCTTGTAATCCATTGTCAGAGGACATGATTGAAGGTCCAGAGATAGGTCAGTTATTAGCTTATCAAAAATCCCTTTCATCGCTGCTGAGGATTTATAATCAACCAAGAGACGTGCAGCTGTCAGGATGTGGCCAGGAAAACGTGCAACGCTGGGCTGGGCAGAATACAAATGATCATAAAAGATCGATCAGATGATTTTTATAAGATCAATCAGGTGATTTGTCCTTGTACTTGACTTTTGGGGGAGTGTATCTACAGCCTTTGATGATGCTACTGAAGTCCTTCTTGGTTTGTTTCTTTTTCTTGCTCTATCCCTTCTCTAAATTTTAGGACCCAAGGCACAAAATTCATGGTCAATGGCTATCTTTCAAATCGTTGCCCACACATAAAAAGGTCTACAAAGTCAGTAATGCACAACTGAAATAACTGGAAGTCACAGAATCATACAATATACTGAACTGGAAGGGATCCACAATTGTCAAAGAATCGTCAGAGTCCAGCTCCTGGCCCTGTACAGGACCACAGGAATAGAAATTTATTTTTTTTTCCATCTCTCTTTTGCTTTTCTTTGTTTTCTACCCTTTCTTTTTTATTGCCTTCTCTTCCTGTTTTCCTTCCTATTATGCACTAGTTATGAGGCAATGTTTATCAGTGAGTAACACAATAAGGCTAGAGAAAAAATAAGAATGACCTTTAAAGACATCGTAGAAATTTTTTAGATAATTCAAGGATAAAGTAAGTTGGTTTGATTTCTGAGTGGTTTGCTTTGTTGTTCATTTTGTTTGTTTGTTTGTTTGTCTGTTTCTGGAGTTTTGTATGCTTCAGGACAAGCCTCTGATCTTATGATGCCCTCAGGTATTTTAGTGAATTTTATTTGAAATAATCTAGGAGGAAATCTTTGTGAAATTCTTGCTGCAGTGATCACAGGTGGTGATGGTAATGTGTTATTGTCTGGACAGCATTCTTCCAATCACTTCACAACCTATTCTCTATCAGAAAAGGAACTTCCGTTAAACTCATAGCTTTGCTGTTGTTACTTTGGATTAATAATTTACTGACATGGAGACCAAAGGACTGGGGCAGACATTTTCCATGAGCAGTGTAAGTCTTTGCAACATATTGAGGGAAAATTATCTTCTTGCAAGCCTCTCTTTCACTTTTCATTTCAGTCCATAAACATAAATAATATGCTTGGTAGAAAAAATAAGTTGGCACTTTTTTGACAAAACATAAATTACTTTATAAATTATGTCTTTCTAAGGATTTTATTAAGGATAATTTGCTGTTATGATTAGTTTACTTCAATGAACATAAAAAAAAAAAAAAGTATATCCAGTCAGTTTTGTGTCCAATTTATTAAATTTTTTTCATTAGAAAAAGAAGAAAAAGAAATGTAACTTGATTTCTTTACTATATCCCAACAGTCAAATTGTGCAGAGGAACCTTGACACACAAACCACTTGGCCTGGCCAGCAATTCTACATCACTGTACCTCAAAATACAACAAAAAGCTAAATTGTCATACAGTACTGCAAATGAAATGTTTTGTATCCAGGCTATACTGTATTGGGAAATATATTCAGAAACCCCATTTCTTCTGTGACTTGCAACCTCATTAGCTCTTTTGAGCTTAACAAGAGAAATTCTATACACTAGCTAAATTTCCTATTAAATAATTTTGTAAAGTGACTGTAGATCAGAAAATGAAAGTTTTTTTTTCTAGCAAAAGTGCATCATATACCATGACTTCTGAGTCTTTCTTTCTTTCTTTCTTTCTTTCTTTCTTTCTTTCTTTCTTTCTCTCTCCAGATTTTAGTGCTGTGAATATTATCTTGCATCTGATAAACTGTGTGTAAGGAAAATAACAATATAAAATTCAAATTTTACAGCACTCCTAATCCAAGAAACTACAAAAACAATAGAATTTAAAGTTAAACTCACACAGGAGTGCTTTCAGGAGTTAGCAGTATGCTAGGGTAGCAGTTTGAATTGCATTTTTAAACATTTCCACAGGTAAATGACACAGAAGAAGATGTTACAGGATATTAGATATATTTAAATCAGAAACGGCTTCCTTTTCATTTTGGTGGAAAGACTTACAACAATATTGAAAATGAAATTGTATCCTCTTTATTTATTTAATCCAAAAGCTAATAAAGGAACTAATTTCCTAAACTAATAAGACTGAGAGTAGATAAAGTCTTTTAGCCAGTGAGCACATCTCTCTCCAGTGGAGGATGGGCATGTTTTAGGGAAGGTCCTGATAAGAAGCTTTGTTAGTATGGTGAACCTTCTCTATCAGGCTCCACATTTATAAGTCTTTCTTTGCTGGTTAAGAGCATGTGTATGCACAAGGGCAATAGCGTGACATTGATTTCTTTAGGAGCTCCTCTTCAAAATCAATGGAAAACTGTGTTTAAAAATTGAAGGTACGTTATAGTGTTAGAATGCAATATCTTATGACCTGACCCAAAAGACCCTTAGGTTAAGTTTCATCATCTGGAGTTTAGACATCTAACCAAACTAGCTATTTTAAGTCCTCTCTGTGATCAATGGAGAAATAGGTGCCTTTTTTTTTTTTTTTTTTTTTTTTTTAAATTTTGAGTTTTTNTTTTATAACATTAAGTGTGATTTACCCTTTGTATTCAATCAGAGAGTAGTGAAGGGAACAGTTAACCTTTTCCTCTCATTTTCTGTAAACATTTCGGTCTGCAAGTTGTTCTGTTTTCTCAGCTTCTCAGCAAGAACTCAAATCCTCACAAAAATCCAAATCCTTTCCTGTTTGCAAGTTTCCTTTTAAAGCATTTCTGCACACTAAAACCACTGCCAACATAAGCCAGAAGTACAACTGAAACATACAGTGAATCAAAACTGGTCCTAAAAATTATTTCTTAAGAAAGCCAAGGCAAATTCCCATTTTCCAGTATCATCTATTACATAAAAATAGTGCCTAAAATTCAGCCAAGATTTCAGCCCTGATACATTATCTTCAGTAGATAGAGACAGCAGAAGGTAGTCTCTGTCCCTAAGATCTTATAATCTAAGAAGAAAAGAAAACAAAGTCTGGAAGAAAAGGACGGAGGCACAAAAACATTAAAGGTGAAATCCCAGTCTTATTAAGAGAAACAGAATTTTTGCAAACATTGCTAGGATTTCAACCTAGATAGTTTTTCAAAGACACACAGGAACAAGTTGCTCAGAGAAGCTGTGGCTGCCCTGTTTCTGGAAGTGTCTGAGGACATGTTCAAGCCCTTACACAAATGTTTGAGGAGCCAACAATGAGAGGTGTCACACTGGACCTTGTGTTCACCTGCAGTAGTAGGGAATGTAATGCTCCAAGGCAGCTTTGGCTGGGGTGACCACAAGAAGGTGGAACTGCAGATCCTTGGGGCAGTGAGGAGGACATCCAGCAAACTCACTGCCCTGCACTTCAGGGACCTTCTGGTCCTTAGCATCTTCAAGGACCTTCTCAGTATACTGAGTCCCATGGGATAGATCCCCAGAGAGCAGAGGGGATCAAAAATAAGGCTGAATTTAAAGGGTCACCAACACAAAGCTCAAGAGTGATGCAGTCCTAGGCACAGCTACAGGTGTGTTGGAGAAGTGATTGAGAGCAGCCCTGAGGAGATTGAGTTGGTAGGTGGCAGCAGATGAAAAACTACTCGAGCTGGCAGTGAGCACTTGCAGTGCAGAAAGCCAAAAGTATCCTGGGCTGCACTCAAAGGACTGTGGCCAGCAGTTCAAGGGAGGGGATTTTCCCCGCTCTACTTAGAGAGAGCTGGAGAGAGGCTTTTCATCAGGAGCTGTAGTGACAGGACAAGGAGTACTGGATAAAAAACAAAGTAGGAGAAATTTAAGTTAGTTATTAGGAATAAGTTCTTTACTATGAAGGTGGTGAGGCCCTGGTGCAAGCTGTCCAGGGATGCTGTGAACACCTCATCCCTGGAAGTGTTCAAGGCCAGGTTGGATGGGGCTTGGAGCAGTCTGATCTAGGGAGAGATGTTCCAGCCCCTGGCATGGGTATCAGAACTAGATGATCTTTAAGGTCCACTCCAACTCAAACCTTCCTGTGATTCTACAAAACCTGTGTCTGACCTTGGAAGTGTGCTACAAGACCCTCTTGGATTTCAAAGCATTATAATTTTGTACATACTTTAGTATGACTTTTTGACTTCTTAACAAAGTACAGAGGGTAATTCTNCCCCCCTGCCCCCACGCTGGGAAGGGCACAGAATTTAGCAGTGTCCCTTTAAATTGTCTTTGATTCCTGCATATAACTCTTCTCCCGGGTTTTAGTGCCATATTGTAATGTTAAAGTGTAAAACTCTGCATCTGCTGAGGCATTTGGCTGGAAAAGCAAGTATGTCAACGGCTGTCCCTAGCTGCCATCACACATATGGATTTTCTGTGTTCAGCTCTGCCATCTGGTAGTTAGACCTAAATTCACTCCTCATTGAGTAAGGACTATCTACCATATCATACTTCATTCTATATGCTATTCCTTTTCATAGCCTTGTTTTATGAAACTTTATGTAGTGTTTGTGTGTCCCATATGTGTGAAAATGTTGAAAGCATTCAGAAATATTGTGGAAACACTTTCTGGGTGTAGCCTAGCCAAACACACAGAGAGGCATGCATGTGTGTGTGTGTACAGGCACACTCACACACCAACAGAGCACCCTCTCCAGGGGAAGAGCAATAAGGGATCCTACTTGAAGACACAACTCTGTAAATGGAATATCTAGTGCTGTTGATTAGAACTTGGAAATGAACATAACAATCTATAAACAGAAACTAGTGTCATTTGAGAAGGACCACTTAACAGTGTAATGAGGACGTGGGTTAATATCCTTGCCAGTCTCTTTTCCCTACTTGTGACATCTTGGGTGGCAGCTTAATCTGGTGACATTTCCTTCTCTCATTACTATTTTGTCACAGGAATAAAGTGCCAGGGTTTTATGGCTCCTCACCAGAGCAGGTGCAGCTGTATTGGATTAACTTTTTCAATCCTTAAATGCCTGAACCATCTTTCCTTATCCTTACTAGGCTCTGCCTGTGTCTTTAACTTGAGTATGTTTTTAGGATGAACTGCTCATACAGTGAAAAATGCATTTTACTGAGAAGTTGGAAATGGAGAGTCTGCAAGATCTCTGTAGATTTCAGGAAGGCTAGATCAAGATCACATTGTTTAAAGAACAAAAGAGGAGTTGAGATGAACTTAAATATCTGCTGGTGCCATGACTCATGAATTTCCACGGCTATTAAATAAATTTTTCTTTTGTTATGTTTTAGGGATTTTGCTGATTACTAGTTACATTTTTTGTAAAATATATGGTAATTCAGAATCACCTATAGAGCCTGAATTGCCCTTGTGCTGGGAAGGTAGGAAGGTGACTGATGACAAACTCTGGCCATAGTGCACAGAAAGAAGTGTAAAAGCCTCCGAACCTGAGCAACCTGTGTCTGATTAAAACAAATCTTCAATTGGTTTTAACATTTTTGAGGAAAGGCATTAGTCTGAGTTAGTTACTGTGTATAGTAAAGGTAATTAAAAGTTATACCTAGCTCTTAAGTGTCAAACATTTTCCCTAGATTTCAGTTGCAGTGAATGAAGACTGGGCTACATGTAAACCATTCTTAGGTGGTCAGGGATTTGAAAAAGCTTTTGTGTATATATATATATATATACACATATATCATGGTGCCTAAGAATTCTGTGACACAGCCAGGAGGTTTTCATTCCTTCCTCCTTCGCGTAAGCCCTGAGTTTTCTTCAGAGCTTGGTTGGATTACAGCCCACCTACCTTCAGGTACCTAACCAAGGCCCACAAAAGAGGTGGTTTCAGATCAGTAGACAGATGTAGAGAGTTTGGAAAGTTCTTAGCAGTGGGTTCCTGGATAATTGTTAGCATTTTCAATGTACTTGAGACATACATATCATTCTTGCACACACTCAGTGAAGNTTATAATTTTTTACATACTTTAGTTTGACTTTTTGACTTCTTAAAAAAGTACAGAGGGTAATTCTCTAGATAAATAAAAAAAAAAAATGTTTTAAAAAAAGAGAAAGAAAGAACAATACTAAAAAGCAAAACCACACACCAAAATTAGGTTACCAGCTTCAGAAATATATTTACTGATTTTCACCCCATACATACTTCTTATTTGTAAGACTCCTACCTTGCTATGTCATTTAAATGAGAGGGGATATTTTTAAGCAGTCTACCAGCACAAAGAAACAAACCCACTGATTTGTCCATTTGATAACTAATCTCTTTCTCTTTCCTCATTGTCCTCTTATTATAAGGAAAAACAGTGTCTTACCACTTCAGCAAATGGAGAAAAAAAACCCCTTTCTNCATATGTGTGAAAATGTTGAAAGCATTCAGAAATATTGTGGAAACACTTTCTGGGTGTAGCCTAGCCAAACACACAGAGAGGCATGCATGTGTGTGTGTGTACAGGCACACTCACACACCAACAGAGCACCCTCTCCAGGGGAAGAGCAATAAGGGATCCTACTTGAAGACACAACTCTGTAAATGGAATATCTAGTGCTGTTGATTAGAACTTGGAAATGAACATAACAATCTATAAACAGAAACTAGTGTCATTTGAGAAGGACCACTTAACAGTGTAATGAGGACGTGGGTTAATATCCTTGCCAGTCTCTTTTCCCTACTTGTGACATCTTGGGTGGCAGCTTAATCTGGTGACATTTCCTTCTCTCATTACTATTTTGTCACAGGAATAAAGTGCCAGGGTTTTATGGCTCCTCACCAGAGCAGGTGCAGCTGTATTGGATTAACTTTTTCAATCCTTAAATGCCTGAACCATCTTTCCTTATCCTTACTAGGCTCTGCCTGTGTCTTTAACTTGAGTATGTTTTTAGGATGAACTGCTCATACAGTGAAAAATGCATTTTACTGAGAAGTTGGAAATGGAGAGTCTGCAAGATCTCTGTAGATTTCAGGAAGGCTAGATCAAGATCACATTGTTTAAAGAACAAAAGAGGAGTTGAGATGAACTTAAATATCTGCTGGTGCCATGACTCATGAATTTCCACGGCTATTAAATAAATTTTTCTTTTGTTATGTTTTAGGGATTTTGCTGATTACTAGTTACATTTTTTGTAAAATATATGGTAATTCAGAATCACCTATAGAGCCTGAATTGCCCTTGTGCTGGGAAGGTAGGAAGGTGACTGATGACAAACTCTGGCCATAGTGCACAGAAAGAAGTGTAAAAGCCTCCGAACCTGAGCAACCTGTGTCTGATTAAAACAAATCTTCAATTGGTTTTAACATTTTTGAGGAAAGGCATTAGTCTGAGTTAGTTACTGTGTATAGTAAAGGTAATTAAAAGTTATACCTAGCTCTTAAGTGTCAAACATTTTCCCTAGATTTCAGTTGCAGTGAATGAAGACTGGGCTACATGTAAACCATTCTTAGGTGGTCAGGGATTTGAAAAAGCTTTTGTGTATATATATATATATATACACATATATCATGGTGCCTAAGAATTCTGTGACACAGCCAGGAGGTTTTCATTCCTTCCTCCTTCGCGTAAGCCCTGAGTTTTCTTCAGAGCTTGGTTGGATTACAGCCCACCTACCTTCAGGTACCTAACCAAGGCCCACAAAAGAGGTGGTTTCAGATCAGTAGACAGATGTAGAGAGTTTGGAAAGTTCTTAGCAGTGGGTTCCTGGATAATTGTTAGCATTTTCAATGTACTTGAGACATACATATCATTCTTGCACACACTCAGTGAAGCGCCTTTTGAAGTGCCAGGCACAATAACCCATGAGATATGACAGGACAGTAGGTGCTCCTTTATTTGGCACCTGAATGTCACCACTCCTGTTACCTGCACAAAATGACTCAGCCTTTTTAAGATCTGAACTACAGATTAAATTTCTTTCTATGACCAGTGACCTTCAAAAACAGCACAAAAATAACAGCAAAAGGAGAAATTAATCATCATGTCTTCTGAGCAAAATGTAAATGAGACTTTTAACCCTAAACTGTAGTTGGTTGCAAAAATTTTACAATGGTGTTCTAGGTGTGTTTACTGAACCAAGAAATCAACATAGAATTGGCCACTATCACTCAGGTCTAGTGGGAGACACAGGTTTCTCTGGAATAGCAACTGGAAACCAGATAGGGGCATAGGGCATATCCAATGGCAAATTTCATCTTATTAAAACAATGGTGCAGAAGGTTCCTTCAGAGAGCAATCCATCTAACCTCTCTGGTGCCTATATCAGTAAAAAAGGAATCACACTCTAAAAGCACCTCATCATTTTCACAGGTATCAAGCGGATAGCCTATCCTAATGTGAAACCTTTGGAAGTTAGTGAGATGAATCTCATACTGTTTTCAGGTTACTCTTGAACAACTGTGAGACACAAAAACAAACAATTAAAGAAAATTTTAAAAAATGAACTGGCCAGATGTCAAGAAAATATGCCTCATCTGTGTGCTCTAATGAATTAAGTACAGATGTCCCAAAAGAAATGATGGATGTAATTGAGCTTTGAATTAAAAAAAAAAGGAAAAATTGGATGCATTAATGCCTTTGAGGTTATAATGCAAGGGAAAATCATCTGTAAGTGTAAATGAGACAGAAAAATGGCTTTATAGATCTTTTGGCTCTATCCTATTTTCCTTTATATGATAGGGTTTTTTTCTTTCTTTCTCTTTTGCTTACCCCCCTCAGGCACTTTGTTTGATCTCTTACATCACATACGTGGCTCTTCATTGCTTCCCTTATTTGCATTTATTTATCTTCTGGAGACTGCATCACTACACAATCAAACAAAATTATTGAACCTTGAAACAGTTCTAGATTGCAAAGATGACACCATAGTAAATTCACATTTGAAATAAAACCTAATCAAATATTATGAGAGGATATGTATCAAATCAACCTCCCAAGAGTGTTTGCATTATAAACTTAATTTTTCAAGACTGTGTTTGCATAAATGTCCAGCCAAGTTCACCTCCATTGCAACTCATACCAAAGTCAACTGAGTTACATTAAGAATCAACTGGAGTCTATTTATGCTTTATAGGATAGTTTAATTTATCTATTACCTTTATCTTTTGTAATGTTACAGGTAGTAGTAGACTGTAGATACCTTTGTAGTATTAGATGAAACTAACTATTGAAACTTCTTTATCTATTTTTTTTTATTTACATGTAAAAATAAATACAACAAATGAAATAAGATTGTGAATAATATTTACTATTTGGAGGTGTATTTTATTGATTTTTGTTATATTTCTGCCAAAAGAAATCAATGAATTAAACAATTGACCAATTAATTGCTTATCAGAATAGAAGCTGAAAAATGTGCATTTAATCTTACATATTATTAAGAGCTGAAATGATAAGAAAATCAAGAAATCAGATCTTGTATTCTTCATCCTCACTATCTCTTTTAATACAAGAGTGAAACTTTGTCCTTGCATTTACTCTTCTTAGCAACTTTGTCCTTATTCTGAACTTCCTGAGATCTGTTTATGGACTTCAGCTCCTCACAGCATTGGGCTGCAGGATCTGGAGGTGCCACAGAAAAGCAAACAGTCTTTACAAGTTAATGAAAAAAGCATTAATTTATCTAGTTCTTGGATGCACCTTGTCACTGAATCTTCAGGTCTCATTTACAAAATGAAAGGAGCAAAAGTAATTCTGCTTCACACATGGGTTCTGGTATTGAAAATCCATCTAAATATTAACATTCTAAAGACTCTAGGGAAAAAAAAAATTACATACATCAAAAAAAGAAACAAACAAACAAACAAAAAAAACCCCAAAAAAACCAAAAAAAACCAACAAAAAACCCCAAAAAACCCCAAAAACACACACATAAGAAAAAACCCAACAACAACAAACCAAACAAACATAATTAAACAAAAAATCCCCACCAAAGCCCCAGAAGAACAATTTCATTTTAAACTTTCTAATATTTTTTACCTGAAAATATTTGATTTGGTATGTCATATATCACATCACACAGAGGAGTTATCATCAGTGCTGTCTTCTTCCAGTGCAGGGTGAGTGTGTGTGGATAAAGGAGAAAAAACATCCAAAAAGTTTAGCAACTCCTGTAACCATGACAGCAACAGCCCAAGCAGCTTCTGGGATCTAACATTCTAATATTTTAAAAGCTTGATATTGTTATTATTTCCAGTTAAAATAGTAGTCTTCCTAAAACAGCTCTAAAGAATCCAATTTGACCTCATAGCTGACCCTGGCTTGAGCAGGAAGTTGGACTGCATGATCTCTTGGTGCTCCTTCCAACTGAAATCACCCTGTTATGTTTCCACCCTATGTTACAATAAAATGCAACCAAAACCCTAGCAAGGTCAGTAGCTGTAAGAATTGTGTATGTGCCAGAGAGACACAAGAGGAGAGGCAGTCTAGGCATGGTAAGGATCAAGAGGTGGAAAGTGTGTCCTTGGGATCCCAGCACAGCTCCATAGGATAGGACTGAAACTGGCTCATTCCTGAGGAAAACTCACCATCTAGAGATGAATTTTTTTGATATTGACTGACTATGATTGAAATTATCTTCCAGCCCTTATAAATTTGTTATAACATAAGGAGATGCACATGTAGGTACTGCAGGTGAACTGAACAGAAGTTGTGGTGCCCACTTGAAGAACTGGTTGTTGTTCTTCCTCCTCTGCCTCCCTGAAAACCTAATATGACATGGACAAGTTTTATCTGCTTTATCTGTTTTATGAGCTGAAAAGAAGAAAGGATAAAATCTATCACAAATACAACATAGTCTCCAGAGACAGAATATCCTTCAAGAGCTTTTCACAAAATAACCTCCTGTGACTATGACATCCAGCCAGTTAAAAGCATTTCAACTTAAAAACCAAACTTCTCCAGAAGGATCAGCGGCTGGGTCTCAGACAAGAAGAGGAGATAGAAGCAGGATGAACAGCTGGGGTAAAAATCAGGTCTGAAGACCTTAGAAAAGTCATAGAATCATGCAGTCTTGTTCCAATCCTCCACTACCATAGCCAGGGGCACCTTCCACTAAACCAGATTGGTTCAAGTCTTATCCAGCCTGGCCTTGAACACTTCAAGAAGCGGAGTAACTACAGCTGCTCTGGAAAATTGTGCCAGTGCCTCACCACCCTCATATTGGGGAATTTCTTCCTAATATCTGTTCAATATATCTCCTCTTTTAGTTTAAAACCATGTCCCTTTAGCCTGAAGTATGTCAGGAAAGGTTTATGCTGGGTATCGGGAAAAAGTTCTTCACCCAGAAGGTGTGATTAAGCACCTGAACAGATTCCCCAAGGTAGGTGTCACAGCCCCAAACCTGACAGAATTCAAGGAGCATTTGGGCAATGCTCCTAGATCCTTGGGGATGTTTCTGTTCAGGATTAAGAGCTGGCCTGGATGACCCTTGTGGCTCTCTTCCAACTCAGCTTATTCTATGATTCTGTGTTTTTATCACTATCTGCCCATGCAAATGTTTTGTTGCTCCTGTATTTTGTGAAATGTTTTTCCCTTTTTTTCCATCTTCAGCCCTGTACACAGACAATTTTCTCCACAAAGGCTGCTGAGCTTTATGAACTTTTAGGTACAGCCAGAGGAGATGTACTCAAGGAGATGTTTCTCAACTGTACCATACCCTCAGCAGTGTGCTGTGCACACAGTGGTCTGCTTTGTCTACACTTACACACTGAGGCCTGACTCACTGATAAAATATTTGCAAGTGTTCAGCATGCCAGTACATAATATTCTGTCTGTGCTGGGCTGTCATTTCCGTTGCTTAATTAGAGCAGGGGCAAGCCAACATCCTGAATATTTTGAGTTGTTTGGACAAATGCTACATGTAACCTAAAAGAGGCAGTTTGAACACAGACACGCAAATTCTTCACATCTGATTTGATGTATTACATGATTATAAATTTTTAGAAGTAAATACTGAGGAGATGTGTTTCAGCATCCAGGCTTTTAAAATCCCTGCATAGTCATTTACACACTTCTTGTAGAAGCCCGTCCTAGAAAATCAGGAGGTGAAGATTTAAGTAGACAGTGCCTCTCTACGCAAACATAGGATGCCATGGACTCACTTCAGAGGAAAAAAGACCATTGTAAAGAGTGAATCACTTGTGAATCATCACTGTGAACTTTTCCAGGAATGCCAGTTCAGTCATTGTGATGTGATCTTCAGAGCATAGATTTTATATGCATATGATTGTCATAAATAAATCATAGAAAAATGTATGAGAAAAAATGTAGCACGAGGTAAAGCAAATGTCTATATGGAATGAAACTAGGACTTAATAATTAAATTCAGTGAAGGTCTGTGTAAGAAAAAGACAGTGATCTCTGTGCTTTGTACTATGGGACTTGAAGAATCATGTGAGTTTATTGCAAGTTAATATAATATTCAAATTCAATAATGCATATGTCATTGATAGCAACACTTCAGGATCCAGATAAATAAATACCATTCATTGTCTGCTTGCTGCTAGGATGTGAGATGCCCTGAGATCAAGAGTGGGTGCAGATATTCAACTCATCTCAAGGTCTTCCATAAAGAAACACAATGGATGTGGATGTGCATGTTCTTGGATTTGAAGGCTGCAGGCATTGTTGAGGATCCAGCACTAAGAAGGATTGGGCAAAATGGGTTTTATTTCCATTACTGACACTTACTTCTTTAATCAAGTCTTAAAGACCAGATTTTCAGAAAACCTTATCTCAAGCTAGCTTTTCAGAAACAAAGTCTATGTAAAAATCAACTGCTGTGAAAATCTGCTCTAGTCACATAAACCTTTTTTTTTTCTTTTAAATATAACCCAGTTAAGAGCACCCTGATACAACTTCTAACAGAAAGAAGAATAAATTCCTACCTTCATTATTTATTTCTAGGGAACTTAGACTAAGCCTTTGTTCAGGGAGTGCTCCATGGGTTAGTGTCTGACTTATGTATTCAAGATATTTGGTTGCTGTTAACAGTGTAGGGAAGGCTTGTCTCTTTTGAGAAATTTCTTGTTTAAAAGCAGCATAAGTCAAAATAGGCAACTAGTAAATGAAGTCCTCCCTCAATCTCGTTGTTGAGTCCCAAAGAAAAATTGGTGTCTGATAATAGTGTCTGTCCAATTTGAAGCAGAAACTATTGAAAACCAAATATACTGAGATCACTACAGCAAAAATGGTATCACATCATTCTCCACTAATCTGTGTCCTTTGACATAAAAAGCTCTCTCTGTTCTTTTTGGTGGGGGAAAAAAGATCAATAACATTTCACAAATTATGTCTGTGCCACACACCAAGCAAAATGCCCTCATAGGATTATGGAAAAAATCCTCTTTTCTAGTATTATTGATACAATTAAATTGTTGTTTCCAGTTTTGCAATTACATGATAACAAAGTGTTAAATTTGAAATATATTAAAAGCAAGATTATGCTGCTTGAACAGAGGCATCTATTGAGATGACCTATGAAGTCTGGGATATCAAAATGAGAATGACAAAATATGACATACAATTTATATGAAATCTCAAGTCTTCCAGAGTGTTGCCTGGAGACCTAGCCACTAGTAATCTCTCCAGACATTGAAAATAAGACTAATATATGAGAAGGAGTATGTAAGGCAAGCAATAAACATAAAAGAAAGCTCATGAGTTGTCAAGCTCTGATTTGGCTATTCAGTCTTTATCTGAATTTAAGGAAAAAATATTGTGAGGAATAGCTTGGGGACATTCTTTTAGTTATTCATTATCTTCTAATTTACTATTTGTGCTTTCACATACACATACTTTGACTTTTCCCTGCATCATAACAGAAAACTCTTTTGGCAATGACAGAAGGAAAGAGAAAAGAAATCACCTCTAGGTGAGAACAGGGAAATAAGGTCTGACTCTAAATAACCTGAGCCTGTCTGTTTGTCTGTCACTTAATCGGTTTATTTGTCTGTCAGTTTTTGCAAACTGTCACTGGAAAAAAAAATTCCAGTGTACACAACTTCAGCAGTAGGTTTGCCTTGAAAGGCAGGCAGAATCCTTTCAACTTTGGAGCTGAAAGTAACCCCTAATTGCAATTAAGTGCTGTCACAGTAGCAGATCATTTAAAAAAGTCTTGAAACAGTATTTTGAAGTATTTTATGTCTTATATCTTGAAGTAAGATAAAATCCTATTTAACTTCAGAGCTTACTTCAGGATAAGAATATACTGCAGAAGTTCTGAACACTAGTACCAACTTTGGAAAACTCCTCTCATCTCTCTATGCCTTGGTTCCCCACCTGAAAACCAGAAAGAACAGTGCATCTATTTGCAATGTTGACTTTCTAGGCAGGGACGATGTCCTGCTGTGTATCTATGTCCCAAACCACAGCAAGGCCACAACTCCTTCTGCAGTTTCAGTGAGTCATTGAGGATTCAGAAACGTGAAATTAGTCATAAAGATGCTATGAATAATACCGTTATATTTCCAGTTTCTAGAGAGGATCTTTATTTTCTTTCCCTTTCAGAGATTTTAGCTAGGTTCTGTCTTCAGCAGTGGCTTTTTCTTCTTCATTTGTTGCTGTCAGGAGAAGAAGTGTGATACAAGGTTAAGCAATGCGGGGAGGAATGTTTTTTTGTGCCCCATTACAAGTCAACTATATTCTCAGATGAATCTGGCAAATATTTTTCTTTCATGGTTTATAAGTTTCTTCAAGTCTTAGGGAACCTTCAGAGCTCCCCAAACTTGTTCTTATTCATGTTTACATTCTCATGTACTTTAAATGCTCAAATCACTGCAGAAAATTTCAATAACAGAGCAAATGATGGAACAACACAACGAGGTCCATGAGTACCATTGATTTCCTTTGACACATGGAAGTTTTTTTGCAAACTCTACAGAAAAAGGCAAATGTCTACATCTATGCCTCATGGTCTCACAGAAAGGAACTGCTTCCTAAAAAAAAGTTTATAAATATATTTCACTCCAAAGCACCCAAACTCCTGTGTTGAGTTTAGTAATTTCTGATTGAGGAGTTTAAGGCTGATATTAGGTAATAAGCCCCAATATTACAATGTTACCTTAGAGTGTAGGTATGGAGAAGGTGCCCACAGGTATTGTTCTCTAAATTCACTGCTATGGAGTAGTGATATTGCATGAAATGTGGGCTCCTGTAGTAACAGATACGTGCTAAATAATTAGGTATCAAATGGACTTTTCCAGCTCACAGCTTATGACCTGATGCTGTTTATACATTCCCTGGAGAGAGAAGGTCCATCTGAGGCCTCTGGGGTTTGTGTTTCCCCATTCAGTACAGGAAAGCTTAAGATATATAGTTTCCTTATGCACGCACTGCCATTAAGAGCCTAAAGTGGGATGAAGATTTTTAACATGCTCCTCTCCCCTCTCCTTCCTCCCCTCCCCTCTCCTCCCCTGCCTTCGAATCTCCTCAAATCTCCTCCCCTCAAATCTCCTCGAATCTCCTCCCCTTCTCTCTTTTTTATTTTCCTGTACAATCATAGGTAATCATCTTCTTTTTCAAAACAAAATTTGTCATACAATTAGACAAATCCTAATGCTGTCTTTGAGGCAAAGAAAATCACATTAAATATAAGATATGTTATACTAGATTTTGAATTTCTAGGTCCATATAAAAACATGATAAAAATATAAAGAAAAATAGGGAAAAATATACTTAATTTGTCATATTCCTCTCTTAAAATCCAGCTTATTGCAAAGCAGAAGAGTCCAGTTTTGAGAAGTGCTCTGATACTTTCTCAGGTAGATATGCCATTGAGATTTGCTTGTGAAGACACTAAAAGTTTAAAAATAAGAGTATACAAATAATTGTTTTAATATACCAGCAAACAGATAACTGAAGAGGATGAACATGGGCAACTAATATGCTGTTTGCGTTATTCATACGTTCCTGATTCCCATTCTAAGCTTATCTGCAGAGTCTCTCGAGTTGAACCTTGTATGCCTACACTTTTTCCCTTGGACTAATTTGTCAGACAACAGCCTTCCAGCCCTTTTCCTCCTCCTCAGTGCCCTGCCTCTCACCAAGCTCCAGACCCCACAGCCACCACCCCTCGCTCAAGCACGGTCGGGGACTGCCTGCCAGAGCACAAGAACAGCCAAGTGGCAAGGTGACAGATAATGTTGCCCCCACTGAAAAGGATAAATTAGCAGAGTCTTATTCTTCTCTTTCTGCCAGTTCCAGGGGTGAAGCCAAGTGACAGCAAACTTGGCATGTATCTATCAACAGGAGCACATCTGCAGCAGTGCCAAGCTTTGGAGCCATCACGCCTGCCATTACCTAGATGTTAATAGTGGTGCAGGAATACAGGCCAGGACATAGTCTGGTACTATACAAGTTCAAGGAAGAATCTGAAACACAGGAACCCTGTAATAAAATGAACTTAATAAAATCTATGCATACATTTAATACAAGGCTGCTGAGCACCCTCAGGTAAAGCAGAGGAAACTCAGTTCTGGACTTCATCCACCTAATTTTAGGAGTTATTACAGGAATTAAGAGACACTTGAAGATCACCCTGCACTTACGACACATAAACATATTAGAAAGGCATCTCAGATCCTCTGAATCACACTGCTTGCCTGCTCCTCTGCCCAGGCAGCATTGGGGGTTTCAGTTGCTTTTCTGACAGAAAACACGTTATCATTGCTCTGTTGATTACACAGCCACTTGTTACAGGCAGTTTGTTGCAGTTCACTTGGCATATTTATTAACTTCGATCTTTAAGTCTCAATAGTATTTGGGTAGCTAATTCAACTCACTTCAAGAGGCTTGTCCAAGGTTACCTAGAGACCCCACAGCACATGCACATTTTGCCCGATTCACAAATTTTGTTTCCAGTATGCTCCTATTTTAAGTTGCCTTAATAAAGTCAAGATAAAGAATATCCAGCAGATCTGTGTGTATCCAGTTTTTACATTGCCTGAAATCATCCTCTTGTGCAGGGGGTAAGTCTTCCTTTTTCCAGACTTTTTCTCTGATTTGGAGAGTCTGTGACTCCTGAAAGAAAATTTTAGCAGTAAGTAATAAAGCGAAGAGGGAATTAAACATCTCAGTCCATGTCCTTTACCACTATGTCCTTCTTTTCCACTTTCCCTGACACATTCAGCAGTGAGCTCATATTTTGCCTCATCTTCCCCTTGAGAATGATACATTCACACTATCCTTTGTGGCTATTCATATCCTTTACCAGATTTAACTTCAGATGGGCTTTGCCTTTTCTTACCCTATTCCTGCACACTCAGACACTATCTCAGTATTTCTCTTGTGTGACTTGACCTTTTTTAACTTCAAATTTCTACACTTTCCATTTTACTTTTGAGGTTTATCTTTGTTCATCCTCATGAACCCTTCATGCTAGTTGGGATGGAGCATTCTTAAAACTGGAGAAGGTTATCCTTTAAAAACAAATATCCCTCCTGGGCCATTTTTTTTCTCTTAATGGCCATATTCAAATGGATTTATCTAACCCCGAAAAAGACTGAAGTATGCCATTTTGAATTTCAGGACTGTTATATCACTATTTGCCTTTCTACCTCTTGTCAGCATGTTGGAAACCATCATCTTATGATCACTATTATTGTTCCTGATCTTTGCATCCACTCTAAGGTTTCCCCTGTTTATATGCATGAGTTCAGCAGATTACCTCCCATCATCAATTCCTCAGTTCCCTGTGTTTGAAAGGTATCATAAACACACTCAAGAAACCTCACAGAATGTTTGTGTCCTCTTGTGCTGTCCCTCCAACAGCTGTTGGGATGGTTGATATTCCTCATGAGTACATCTTGCAAAACATGAAGATCCTTGTCTGAAGAAGGCCTTGCCTAATTCTTCCTGACCAGGTGTTACAGGCACACCCAACACGTTCTGTAATGGTCTGATGGCTGATCATAACACACACACTCTGAGATGTCATCTGTCTGCTCTCAGGCAATGCTCCAAGCATTCCCACTGCTCCTGCCCACCAAGGGCATGCAGTGCTCTAATTTCTCCTACTTTAAACCCATGCTATGCACTTTAATGTACAGACATTTCAGAGAGACACCCATACATGCTGATTTCCCTGAAAGGATGTGAGGAACTGAAGCCATAATGCTGTTGTCCTGCTGTCAGTTCCCTATTTGTCTGCATCCAGTTGAGGTACACCATATGCAGCCTTGTTTTGTCCATTATCTGTCAAAATCACCCTGCATATTTTCCTTGCCAAACCAGCCCACCACTGTCTGTCTTTGACTGAGGGTTAACATTCTCCCTGGTCAGTTTTCCTTAACATCTTCCTCAGGTGCATCTCCCTCCAAGCTTCATGGATATCAGAGTATTAACATGAAAGGCTCTAAGAGATTATAGGAAATAAAAGTCAGGTTATATGGCAATCATAATTGTTAAGAAGTTGGGTTAATTGGGTTAATATTCTCAATGAAAGCAAGTCCTCTTCCTTGAAGATGTGACATGTTCCTATTTCTGTCAGCCACTATTCCCTCACTGCACTCTCTATGGACTGGCATAGAAATTCAGCTGCCCTTCCATTTACCTGTTAAATGTCTGGCATTTTCCTCTGCTGAACTCTCTACCTGCTGTGTGCCTGGTGCTGTTTCCTGCTGTCTACTCCACCTGTCCACTTTACTCTTTTATTTCCTCCTTAAATGTTAACATGGCACAGATGGGCTCTTACTGCCTGTGACTTTCTAATGGAGTTGTTGAATGTTAATAATACTTTGGAATTTAAAAAGAAAAAGAGACGGACAGCCACTAAAACACCAAAGAAAATAAAGATATGCATCCAATGTATCCATCTGTCTGTGGGCAACGCAGTGAAATAGCTCACTAGAATGTTTATTGTTGCAATATAGAAGCATTGAGAGTCCTCAGACAACACAAAGAGTTCCCTGTAGACAATGAAAAAAGCTGCAAATTATTACTTTATCATATCAGAGAGTGAATATAAATTTTCCAAGCATACAAATCCACAGCATAAAAACCAGGGTGAAAAGTAAAGATTCTTCAGGGGTAAAAGAAGCCTGTTTTTTGCTTTGAAGTCCCTAACCTATTTTAGAAGGAAAATAACCAAGGCATTAATGATCAGACATTCCCAAAATTTTACTCCTTTGGAGGGCCCTGTCATTTTCATGTTATCATCCATTCAGAGAGCAGATGCAGCTGCTGGCATACTCGCAGCTGCCTCATCTCTCTTGATGTGTCCCTGTTCTTGCTTAATAAAAAACTTCTGTCTGGTTTGGCACCACCTCCTGTCTCCTTTTCTTTCCCCATCTAAAACCGCCGTATGCCAAAGAGGACAAAGAGACATCCACTAGGATATTTCAGGCAGCTGGGTAGCTGTGGCTGCTCTAGTTCACAGCCATAAGATCCCTGTGAGACAATGCAGCTGCTACCCTGAATGTGCTGCCACTGGAAGGTCAGTCCTACTCTCCAACCTTAAGCACTACAGAAAATTAAAATTCTGAAAAAACATACGTGCCTCATTATGCTGAAGTGTTTGAGGAGTCTCATCTCAAGTTTTCAAACCAAAATATAGCTGAATACGTGAACATAGACTATCACTTCAGATTTGCTCCTAATACATATATTTATCTTCATTCTGTTGAGCAGATTCCTGAGCATCTTGGTATGGACAAGATATCGGCACCTTCATCTCACCTGAGGTTTTGATGCTGTAGATGCAGGAAAGTGGAACATGCTGCCTCTACTTTCATGTTTGTGAATAAAAAATCAAGAGAAACAAGAATACAATATTTTCCATACACAAAACTCTATGAGATAGAATTTAAAATCATGCTATTTGAAAATAAAATAAATGAATTCTGGACCCTTTTATTTGTTAGCTTATATTTGAGATGTGGCCTTTCTTGTCTTTTCACCACTTCTGTAACAGCTAGTTACAATACTCCCTTCCTCCTTATATTCCCTTTCATGATCTTCCTCCATACATTTATCTCAGAAAATTTAAGAATTAAAACAGTCCAGTAGTACTGTGCTAACTTGTAGTATTCAGGAATTAATCAGTGCTCTGCTTTGTATTATCCAAAAAAGAAAAAATAAAGTAAATTGTTTCAGTTTGTATTTGGTCATCTACCAAATATGAACAATTTACAGCTTTTATAGAAGTATTGTGGAAATTCATAAATTCAATAAATAAAAGTAGTTCAGCTGTGAAACAGAGGACTCAAAATAAATCTGAAATTAACTGTCTTTAACTGTCTTTAATACAGTCACCACATGCAGCTTTCCTTATAAACAAACAATTTCACATTTTAAAACTACATTTTACCCACTCTGTATCTATCAAGATGTTATTCTACAACTTGAAAACTCAGAAAACTTACATCTATGTTTTAATCTTAAACCGAAATTGAATTTTATTAAATCCATTTTTATGCTATCTGTTAGTTTGTTTTCTTTAAATTTCACTCTCCTGTTTGCCTCCATTTATCACTGGATGTACAGACTAAAATCATATTCCATTCTCAGCCTTCACGCAGTTAAGTTAAATGCTTTTAGTGTAAAACTGATTTATTTTTGTCAACCTATTTCTTTTGATGTCTCTAAACTTCTCTTAAAATAGGTGACCAGCATGGGATACGAATGTCCAAATAAAACTATTCAAGCACAGAGCACTTAAAATCCTTTTTGCCCAACATGTAGGACCATAAGACTGCATTTATCTCTTTCACAATGGGTCACATTGATACATATGTTATGACCATTTAATATATTGTCTCCGCTCCATTTTGGTAATTTCTAATTGATAACCTGCAAGACTGTAGAAGAATAATCAGTTCTGGCTACCAAGTACATATTGTAGACCTAAGTTTCATAGTACTTTTTGTTTTGTTGTCCGTATTGCTGACTTGCTTTTATCACAGTCTTTTCCTCGTGTCGATGGTGCCTGCAATGTGACTTCATCAGGAAAGCCAAGGGACGTTCGTCCCGTTTAACTTGAGTCATTCAAAATCCAAGCCTGTGTTCCTCGACGCTGTTCCTATTCAGCATGGACATTTGGTGAAATTAAAGGAAATGTGTGCAACATGCAAGTGGCCTAAAGGCTGGGAGTGAGGATGGCTGACATGAAAGCAAATAACTCTGCTCCTAAGCTGTTCATTCACTTGTTGCTTTCCTTTGCTGTGATTATCTTTTTGGAGCAGATTGTAATATTTGAATGTTTCTTCAAATTCCTCAGTGTGGGTACTGACACTGGTCTGAATTGTGAGCTTCAGGCACTGCTAGGGTCTGTGTGAAAGACAAGAGAGCAACTTTCTCATTCTGGCCTGGGAAGATCTTTAGAAGGAATTCAAAACAATTCCTGCAAAGTGAAAACTGTCAGCAGGTGGTGTTTTTCCAACATGTTTACTGGCAAAGGATGTTTACAAAAGGGAATAGGCTCTAAGGACAAATCATATGAATTGTAGTGAAGTAATGTAAAAAAAGAGATTTTAGAAGAATAAAGTGTACTCTCATTTCTGCATCACAATGAGAGTCTTGTCGTTATTTCTATGGCGTCTGAAAACCATAACGACGTCCTCAGTGCCATTTAGCTAAAAACTCAACTGGTTCATTTTACCTGAAAAAAATCTGCAGTAAGTATGCAACAGAAACAATTATTTGTTCCTACAAACAAAAAGATTTTTATGTTTTATTTGTTCAGTACTTAGCACTAAGTACTTCTCTCTGTAATGTCTCTAAACTCTTGTGTAAATCTTAATCTTAATTTAATGCTTTTACTGATTTATATTATGCTACTCATACAGAGGAGATGCAAGACCTAGTCAACATCTAGAGTTATGGAAGTTCACTTTCTATAGAGAGCTGTAAATCATCCTGGTTGAGCTGAGGGATTTGTTTTTGACATGATGACTGGCAACAAAGTACCATGAAGGTGCTTGCTCACCCCACACTCCATAGAATCAGAAGTAGAAGCCATGAGATGAGGATGATGATGACTGTGGTCATGGTGACGATGATGATAATAATAATCAAACCAACAATAATCTTATCACTGAAATGAAAAGGGAGGGAAAAAAAAAAAAAAAAAAAAAAAAAAAAAAAGAGAGAGTTGCACAATACAGCTGCCTATCATCTGCTGGCTGATGTTCAGCCTGTCCCCAGGCCCTCTCAGCCAACTCTCTCCAGTTCATGTACTGAGCATGTTGTTCTGTAGCAAGGAAATCTTTTTGGCCAGTTCTTGTCAACTCTCCTTCCCATGCTCCCATGGAAGTTCTTGTGCACCTGCTCCCTGGAGCATGGGAAACAGAGAGGAACTTGACTTGTAGTAGATATGACTTCAACAAATCAAACATCAGAACATTATCATCATTATTCTCCTACCTAATCCAAAACAATACCACTCTACCAAGCTACTAGAAAGGAGTCAAACCCAGGGCAGGTTCAAAGTATACTGTTTGTAGTAGACTGCAATTCCAATAAATAATTTATTCAAGTGCCTTGTAGATGCATTCGTTTCACCTGTCTTCAGGCACTTACCTGATGAGTGCAACAAAAAGTGAATATTACTCCACACTCATGAAGTGAAAGATGGGCAACTCTTACAATACTTCAGACCTTGTTGAACTTTAATTACTTACTTGACTACCTAAAAGACTCTTCTTGCATCATTAACTTTAGGGATAGCTTAGAACAATTTTCCTTCTAACTTAGGTGCCTCTATTAAGTTTCTAAAGTGAATTAAAACCTGTACAGAGAGGACAATAACATTTCTTATACTATTAGTAGTGTCATAGGGGTAATCTGGGGACAGATATGCTCTACCTGTCTGGATTATATCCTTCATGTCTCAAAATGCATTTTTCATGCTTAAAATCATTAAGTGTAGAGGGTTGGGACAAAATTTTCACAGGGCAAAGTCTGAGTATGTCTATGGAAGGGTTATTGTACCTTTCTCTGAAACATCTGGCGCTGGCCAATATTAGCAACAGAAGACTGGACTAGATGGACTGCAGGTCTGATCTGGTGTGGCAGTTCCTATGTTCCCGTGTTCTTCCTCCACCTGGTGCAAGGGCAAAACTGTCAGGTATAATGAGGAAATCTTTATTCAGGTCCCCGGGTAAGAATGCAGATTTGGCAATTAAAAAATCATCTTTTGAAAAACTCAGAGGATTTTGCCTCTTTTACTGATAAAATGTACACCATCTATACTGAAATTGTGCCAGTTCTGTCTCTATTTGTAATTGAGCAATATTACTACAGCTAGAGGAAAAAGATATTTCCAGAAGACTTACAGCTACTGTTGTTTTATATCACTTTTACTGTTGTCACGCAATCATGGAGTTGAATTCATTGTATTTCTGCTATATTAGAGTAAGAAAAAGGCATTTTTGTCTCTTAAAACTTATGCCCAAATGAACTTCTTCTAGGCTTCCATTCTCTAACTGTAATCCCTAAATGACCTGCTTAGCTGTATTGGGAGCCCTGCCACTGATGCAGAAAAATAGGGACTTGCAGGTGAAGGTTCATGTTTGAGAGCTGTCCCTTGTTCACCACCCCCAACGATATGACACCAGACAACAGACTAAGTAACACAAAGATCAGCAAGAAAATATTGTGCATCATTTTCCAGTGGCCTCAGCACACCAGCAACATAACTGTTGTGAAATGTTTGGTTATCAAAAAGTGCAGCATAGTTTAAAAAATACTGTTTGTATCCACTGGCCCTTTGTATTGTTATTGTGATTGTTTGTAAACTAATTTGCTGAAGAATGACACAGGAAAGTGTGACATTTAACATCTAGAAAATCTTCTTTTGCCTAATTATAGGTATTCAATAATTATTTAAACATCTTAGAGCGTCTGTTAATGTTTTAATCAGTTCAGTGTTCCTGGAGATGCTTTATCATATCCACCCTTCCCATGGAGAAGTCTCAGAAACCTCGGATCATGACCTTGCCAACCTTGCTTGAGGTTCTTTCTAGTTTCGGTGCTCAGTTTTCAAAATCTCTTAGCATAGCCATGTCTGCTGCAATTTAAGTGAATTGGTTACCCATTAAAAGCTTGATGAAGGTATTCTGAATTTGTCACTTAACCAAGTTAACTAATTGAGTCATCCTAGATTCCCATTACACTCAGTGGAGAGAAAAAAGGCACCTGCAGATGCTGTGTCAGATCTAAAATAAGCTGAATTGTCTTTTAGAGGAGCTTATTTCTTCCTTCCATTGACAGGACAAAGAACACAGCTGAACAGGAGCCTAAATTTAGTGCTCCCAGGAAGCGAATGGGATATTAGGAAGGATAAATCTGACTATAACAGTTGGATCATAAGGTCAAGTGCTAAAACTCATCACCCTGCTGGAAAGAGTGAAATGGAATTACACTTCTTCAGTGCATTGTTCCCTCTTCTCTCACCTTCCTCTGCATGGGTTTGTGGTTAATCACTTTTCCTACCTTACTTGGTTTCACATCTTAGTTGTTTACATTTCTAGGAGATATTGCTGAAAATAAATAAATTTTAGTGATGGCAATTTAGGATCCTTCATTTGGTTTTGAACACCAAATCTGAAGTGTAGTACTGATGAAATGGATTATTCATATAAAAATTTAAATTCTGGTTTTGAAATAAACAGTGGAACAATAAAAATGCTCCAGACGAAACTCAACTAAAGTCCAAACAATAACTATGTCATAGTATTTTCCTGGCTCCTGTCTAGACAGAAGGAAAAGCAAGCTCAGAATGACACAATGTTCAGTCAATATCACTTTTTCAAAAGTAGACATAGTGTAGGGTATAGAAATGCAAGACCATTAACAAACAGAGGACTATAATAACTGAATTGTGATTCTTGATCAAAACTGAAGTCTTTTTATTATCACTGCTGCTGTTACTTTGATTCACAATGTGAATGAGACTTTGTTTTCCGTGTACTAAATTTAAAAAAAAAAAAAAGATAAAGAGCTAATAAAATAAGAGCTAACATATGGAGTGTGGCACTGGTTGCATAAAGATTATGGATTTTATTATTTGTTGAAATGGAAATGTCAATGTAATCTCATGGGTTGATGCCGTGGAAATTCCATTGGATTTTTCATGTTAGTGATGCATTTATACAAGCCTCTTGGATTATAAATGTGCAACATAATATTAACCCATTAGATTGTCTGTCTGATGTCTACTGGCTTTCATAGCACCGAGTACCATACCACCATTAAATCAGAGTGTATGTATAAAGGCCTGGGTTATTGACATGAGAAAAACTGTCACAAGCAATCATTCCTTTCATAATTATTTAGTGTCTTCTCAAAATCCAGAAACTTCTCTGAGAGGAGGAGATAGTACCTGACCCAGCTAGACAGAAAAAGTACTCTTACAGTTATCAGTCTTAATATCAGGGAGACTCAGGCACTTTGCAATTTCTGATAAAACACTACTGTTTGCTTTGTTTTGTTTTGAGTTGTGTTGTTTTGTGTTGGTTTGTTTGTTTGTTTTGTTGGTTTGTTGTTGCTGTTTTGGGGTGGTTTTTGTTTGTTTGTTTTGTTGGTTTTCTGGGGTTTGGTTTGGGGGGATGGTTGTTTTGTTTTGTTTGTTTGTTTTTTTGAGGGAAGGTGCATTTCAGCTTTCAGCTTTTGACATATTTATATATCCAATCATATTGCATGCAAGCTTTATGAAAGAAACTTGCTTACAGATGCATGTGAGTAAGTACAGATGGGGGCATATGTTTCCAGGTGGCCTTTAGAGGGAAGAATTGTAGCAGATGTTAAAGAAAGGGTGTTCTCACATAATAGTTCAACACTGCAGAATAAATCCCTTCAGTTTCCCATTCAGGAGTGGCACATATCTTTCATAACATTTATAACATTATTGCAATTTGAAGTGCATTCACCTTTGACAGTCAATAGAAAAAATTTAAAACTACCTTAACAAGACTCAACCCATAATGCTGGATCCCAGTTTTAAACTGACAAAAATCTCCCTGTAGACATTGGTTTCTCCTGTCATTGACTGTAAGGGGACTCTTGATCACTACTTCAGTCTTGGCAACTAATACTTAGGTATTCCTGTAGATTAAGTTGAGCTCCAAAAACAGACTATTCCTTTACTGTAAAACACACTAAAAAATACAACCAAGAAAACTAAAAGAAAAATAAAATTATATAACCTCTCTTAAATGTTTCATGTCACTAATGGAATGACTTGTTTGGTGAGATAGGCAGTAGGCATAAGTCAGTTATGTCAGACTACACTGTGTTCAAATGTATTATTTGATTCTCATACTATAAGGAGAAAATAGAACTGGGAAGAGAAGATGTGAGGAAAGGAGAAGATAATTGTGACACTAATGTTCTAAAATAAAGTGCACAGTGAAACAAGTTAAAATACTCGAGCAAAATAAGTCAGCCAAACCTAGAGGGAATGTAGGGGAAAAAAGGAGAAAAAAACATAAGAAAAAGAGAATAGAATTGCTAAGGTGGACTTCTAGACTGCCTTGAAGATAGGATGTGTGAATGTCAGTGTAAATAAAGATGATACACCTAGTTTTAAAATAACTGAGTATTGGTGAGACAGCAATGGTATTACAGAGCTGTTATCTATGAGAACACTGTTATCCTCAGCCTTTCATGTGGCTCATGGAAGGCGTGCAGGTCACACAGAGGGGAAGGATTTCTAGTGGCAAATATCTGAGATGACAACACACTTGGGTGAGAGGATTGCAAAGGAAAGGGTTGTAATCAAGGTGTTGCAATGCAGAGCAAAGACTGGAAAGGTGGAACACAAATATCTATGAAGATTCAAGGCAACCAAAGGCAAGTTATAGAATCATAACAGCATTAAGGTTTCTGGCTTCACTGCTGAAGAAAATAATGGATCTCCCCTACTTTCTTCTCCCCATCTGCACAGTTTTAAGGCAAAAAAAAAGGACTGAAGAAGCTTCTTGCACAAGGGATATATCACTTTTGGCCCTGTGAAAAGAGAGCTTTTACCAAACCACTTCTTTTCTAGAACTAAAGATGCTTAAAACAGCAAAACTCAGTCTTCCCACACCTTCAGATGCATTAATAATATCTGCCTTTTCAAACTGCTATGTAACCACCCCAGCAGAGCAAAAATATCTTTCAGACATTCCAAATTTTGGTGTTCAACTTACAATAAAACTTTAGGCAGCAAAAGAAGTAACTTTATAAAAAAAATAAAAAATGCCTAAGTAAGCTATTCAAGGGAAAATTAAAGCACAGTTTTGAAGATATTCAGACAGGAAGGTTTTTCACCTGGTTTTAAGCACCTGAGTCATTAATGATAGACATCCATGGATGAGTTACACACAAATGCTAGGCACACGGGACCCACTTTAAATTTTTTTTAACTGGCTCATCTGCGGGACAAGGACTAGATTTCAACACTTTTGTGTATTTTGCAATCAACTATGCTACATAAAAGACATTACTAGCCTTATTTAGGTAATTTAATTGCTGCTGTAACTATTGATTCTATTGGTCATGTCTGAAAATGCCATTAGACAGATTCCTCTGGAAATACAGAATTAGCTACAGACAGACAAGGTGAATTTTCTAATTTCACAAAGTACTATACTGTTAGCATCAGAATACACACAAGCCCTGGGCTCTAATCACCTAACAAAATTCCCTGACCCAGATCAGTTGCACCTTAAAGTTGCTGGATTTTGTTTCATCCAATACCATTGCAAAATATTTCCCTGTAATTCTATTTTAAAGTTTGTTTTGTTTTTTTTTTATTCAAAGCCTGTTTCTAACTGTGTGACAGACTAGAATATTGCATGGAAAATTAAGAATTTGCAATTCAAATTCCAAGAGAAGACTTTAATGCTGAATACTTGTGGACAACATTTAAAAGTTCTGTAGAGTTAGACAATGTAGATTTTTTCCAATATATGGTGAACTGAAGTTACAGATATTATTCAGTTAAGATTGGAGATAATATTAATATGGTACTTATGCATAAAACTCAAAACAGGCAAGCATTTTGTAAATTCAGCATTTAGTTATCTCTTATCCATTAACAAGAAGCAAACCAAATAGCTCCCCCTTATATTCATGCCCCAAGCTAAGCAAGGGGAATGGAAATAGATTTTAGGTTTTTAGAATTACAAATAGAACCTTTAAATTGTAGAAACTTGATAATTTCATTTATGAAAAGCATTGCAGAACTTCTTTCTACACCAGTTGTTATTCAAATCACAGTGCTGAGGATAGAAAAAGACAAAACGAAAAAAACAGTCAGAAAAAAAGACAAAAAAAAAGGAGAAATAGAAAAACATGGAAAGAGAAAGAAAATAATCCTGTCAGGAATCCAGTTTCTTTTCAACGACCAGGTAGAAGTACTGCATGTTTAAATATGCACAATGAAGCAAAAACTGAGAATAAGAAAAGGGAGACATCAAGAAAATACAAAAATAATTAAGAGCTGTTTTCAAAAAAGAGATACCTGGAAATATGTGAATCCATCTATATAATTTTGAAATGATTATATCTATTTCATTGTGCAAATTTTGAATGCACATTTTTCAAATACTAAAGATTTATTTCTTATTGGACTATGCAGGTTTGGAAGCCCTAAATATAAACTGAGAATTAAATTACTTTATGTGTAAGAATTCAGAGCAAGGGTTTTGCACCTCCTAAATCCCACTCAAGCCCTCAAAATAGGATTTGAGAGGGACTTATGTGTCTCATAGGCAATATGTAGCTGGGAGAATTTCACCCAAAGGGATAAAACATATTAGTATTATTTCTGCAACTAGTTTCCCTGCAGTCTCATGGGCTAATTACCTAAGACAAGAGTCTTTTCTTCATAGAGCCTTTTAGTGTGGCAAGGCAGATAATGTAAAAATAATAAATATTACACCAAGGCACAAGATTGGATATGCCATTATGGATTTGCAGTAAGATTTGCAGGCAAAACTTCAGATACAAGAATGTTTGTTCCAAAAATTTGGGCTAATGAGTTCAGAAGCCCTGTCTTCTGAGTATCTCTGAGAGATAAGAAAATATTCCTCCATCCATTCTAAACACAAAGATTGAAAACAAAGAATCAAAAAAATTGAAACAAAGAATTTACTAATTGTACAATACGAAGTGCTCAGTATATCTAGATTATTGACTGAATCCAAGTGAGATACTTCCCCACAGATGAAGATTTTTGAATTAAAGGAAGAGACAAGATTAGTCCTCCCAGTTTGTTTCCACTTAGCATGATAAATCAGTTGAAAATATTATTGTGAAGATAAAACATTATATGAAGTGTGAAGTTTCAACTAAATAACCAAGTACACCCAAAGTCAAAAACACAGGGAAACGTGTTGGGTCTGGAAGAGTATGTGAATGCATGTTGATACACTAAATGGTTCTGTGTCTCCACATTAAACAGGCTGAATTTTGTATTTCCTCATTCCAGATTTGTTTGAAAACTAATATCTGTGTAGGGAAAGGGAGGTAATGATTCCTGCTCAGAAAAGAGGATACCTGAAATGTTTGATGTACCACTGACTAATGCTGCTATTGGGTCAGAATTTACAGGTTTTCAAATTTCACTGAAAGTTACATCTTTTTAACCCTATCTTTTTTTTTTCTTTTTTTCTTTTTTTTTTTTTTTTTTTTTTAATCTACATTGATCTTTATCATAGAAGAAGATTAATCTTCATCAATCTAATTCACATTACCATTAGAATAACAAGTGACTAACATATTCTTCCATAAATCAGCTATTTGATGTTTCTTCTCTTTTAAGCTTCCCTGATCAGATATTTTAGTGGACCATCAAAATCCATGGAGCTTCAGTAAGTGGATTTCTAAAGCTTGTAGGAATCTTTAGATGCAGTATTATCAACTACAAAGAAGTACCCTAAAGACACCAGTTTTCTCTGTACCTTATCTTTCATTTGAGTTCTTTTTTTGCAACTCTAATTTTCACTCCTGAAACAATCCCCAGACCCTAAGAAATGTGTTTCACCCTTGTTGCTCAGATTCTTATGTACTATTTTCTGAATGCTGCAGGCACCATCTTGGCGTATGAGAGTTTGGAAAGTTCAGCTAATGGAAGGTGTAGTTTTATCAAATGGCTGTACTAAAGTCCTGAAGGAAATATCTTTCACAAGGGCAGCCAGATGAGAGTGTTGAGACTGGTTCAACATCCAGGAAGATTTGGGTTAATGCTTCCTGTAAGAAAACAAGACCATTATGTATTTGGCAGGGATCAGAAGCTGAACACCAGTTTCTCTTTTGGACATAGAGAAATTGCATCAGCAGATTGTCAACATCCATGCTCAGCCTACTCAGCTCTTGCATGGACCCTTCTGTATAACAGAAAATAACATGGCTCCTGGCAAGGAGAGATCTTGGAACATCTCTGGAGAAAAAAAATCGGAAAATGCAAATAGCTGACAAATTGAGTTCAATTACACCTGTCTTGACTGTTTGCTGTGAAAAGTACAATCAGTTTCTTCTAAATGCACTATATGTTCCTGCACTGCAGTGAAAGGAGAGATGAGGTACTACGGTTGATGTGCTGGTAAAATGTAATTTGAAGACGTGAAAGCCACAACACCATCATCTTCTGGAAAAAAAAGTCTTCATGAATTTGCAGAAATTTGTCACTGAAATCTTTAATTTACAACACCTACATTAACTACTAACATGTAAATAGACTCAAAAGGGTTCATGAAGCTTGTTATGAATATATGGTTAGGGAACACATACAGGGACATGAGTAAATTGAGTACAAATGGCCAGATCCAGTGTCCAGTAAGCAAATATAGAACTACATCAAGTATGAGATCAAGCTCTAATCTAAGATGCAAACACAATTAAGATTAGACTATATTATGTCTGCAGCTATTATACCTGTCTACATTAAAAAAACCCTAATAAACCCACAAATTACACACAACAAAATGAGAACAAAATGGAAAAGGGAAAG
>VXBR01003161.1:254834-279556 GCA_013400215.1 Cisticola juncidis | reverse complement strand
ATAGAGTTAATTTTCTAGTAGCTGTGTTTGGATTGAGAATAATTACAAGAATAATGTTGATGACTTGCTGATGTAACTAAGTAGTGAAACATAAAGTTCAAACTTTGGTGAGGGACCCAGCTACCAGTGGAGAAGCACTCCAGGGTCCTTGAAGGGTGAAAGGAAATGTTCTTGAAAGTTTTTGAAGAGACCCTGTTGTTTTAATACCAGAAGGAAGGAACTGGGGCATAATGAAACATTTTGCTGAGAGAGGGAGAGTTGTCATGGGCCGGGTTGTGTTAAAAGCCCCTCCTTGACCCTTGTATTGACAAGTGTCCCAGTAAACACTCTGCTGTTATCCCTTCTTTGGTTGAGCAAATTCATTCACAAACTTAATGCTTTTTCTGAACTTGAGAACTGGCTAACCTTTGTTTACTGGTAATTGAAGAGGGACAACTTGGAGATGGACATCTGTTGGTCAGCAGTAAATCTGGAATCCTGCGCTAGGGGCTGTGATTGATGAGCTCAGAGAGGGTTCTGGAGGAGAGATGCTTTTGGTAGGTGTTGATACAAACAATAAACTCTTTTGCTGCTGCTGCAGCCAAGTATGACTGTCCAGAGAGGCAGAAGCAGCAGAGGGAAAGGAAAACACTGAGCCAGGCACAGGAATTCAGTGGAGAAACAAAATGGGAACACATTGCTTGGAAAGGGGCTCCAAGCAAGTCTGTAGTGCTGAGTAGCACATTTATCCTGGAGGGACAACTTAAATGAGTGGGGTTCTTTCCAGTTATTTGTATGAGCAGTCTTTGTTAAGGTGAGCATTTCTAGCTGGAGTTTGATGTGGAGCTGGGAAATCTGTTAGGATACCTTTTCCTTTTGGAGAAGTCTTTTCTCCAAGTAATGTCCTAATTGCTGTATTCTTGAAATGTTTCCTTAAAAAAAAAAAGTCCTACTTTGGATAAATTGTAACATTTGAGGGGAAAAGGAGAACTTGTCTCCATCTGCTTTGTACAGTGAGAATGACACATGGACACACTGAGTTCCTGTGCCTTGAACACAGGTTATGGCCTGTTAGTACTCTTATCATCATCTCTACTTCTGGGTTCCTTCCTCCCCACAAAAATCTTAGTGTTCATTTTTTGTTTTAGAACAGAGATTTTTCCAATTTCTAAGTTTTGTTAATGCAAGACTTTATCACATCTTACTTTTCATCGTTTAATGCTGAAATCAGGGGTTTTTTTACCATTTTCGTAATCATCTTAAGCTGTCATTTTTATAAGGGCTTTGCTGCAGTGAATCTGAGGATCCAGTGTCATTAAGACATTACTTTTGGTTAGGTTGTAATTTCAGATGTTATTGTTTAAAAATTATGTACACACAAGAACAGTTCACATAGTTACCAATTTTAGGAGGCAGATAAAGCATTATCTTGTCACTCCTTTATTTTAGTTTTTATTGATGACTTGGAAAATAATTTTTAAAAATGCAAGATTTCAAATAAATTGAAGTGCTTCGGTTCACGGAGACTACTTTGCTGCATGTTATTTTTGGTAACAAAAGTGATTTGACTTGTTGTGATAATGAGGGGTTTGACAAAAGCAATTAATTGTTTTTTCAAGCAGTTTCCACCATCTAAGCCTCCATCATTATGCTACACACAGACGGGAAAAAATGAGGTAGCAAGACATCAGCAAAATGAGCAAAATGAGGCATATTCTAACAGATTCACAAACACCAGGATATATGTAAAAACTGTACTAAAACTTTTCTGTGTGTCCTTTTGATTATGCTCAGTAAATTGGTAACCCTCTTTTGTTTTATTTTGAGAGCAAGGGTTTTCAGACTCTTTGTAGCTGTCCTCTAGAGCTGTGCACTGAAACCCAACACCTTTTACTTATTTCCCTAGATACTCTAATCCCTCCCTGCTTTACCAGTATCTTTGAGCTGTTCTTCCTTCTGTATCCACAGCAACGTGAATCCCTGCTGGAATTATTTGCTTCTAAAATGCAGGTGCACTTGTTTAACGTTGCAGTGATTCAGGCTCTTAACTGGAAGACTTCTTCACCAAAACTGAGCCTCCACTTTGCCCTGTTTCATGTCAGGCGTTGTTATATTTATTAGCAGCATCTAAGTCAGTCACTGTCCTGACACCCCTGCATGTGTCCAGGGCCTTGGTTGTTTTTCAGTTAAGAGCTTTTAGGCACCAGTAAAGAATCAAAAGCTGCAGTAAATGAGCCATCCTTTTGCTAGCCTAGAAATAATAAAGCTCAAAATCCTCCACCTGTCACCCCATGGTGACTGCCAGTGCCGGTGGGAGCCACAGCTCTGCTCTAGTGCTCAGACTTGTCTTTAAGTGCCTGTGTGTGTGTAAATGTATTTTAAATCCCGGGATAATGTGGGCCAGCTATGTGTCTGGAGCCTTTGTAGCATAAGATACGACATTCATTACTTATTTAAAGGTTCTGATAATTTGCACAAATACCACCAGCCTGTGCTCAAACACTGACCAAATTCTGACACTTAGCACAACAAGGGTTTGCTTCTGTGTGTGGAAATGGGGATGTTGTTTGTGTGGAGCTGTTCTGGGAGCTTTGTAGAGCCAGAGGGCAGCGTGCGGCACTTGGAGCACGGGCAGCAGCCCCAGCAGCTCTGTAGCTCTGCCCCCACACCACCCTGCCTTTGAGGAGCTGCCAGCCACTGTGCTTTGTGCCTTGCTTTTCCTCCATGTAAAGGGGAGACCAAAGATACCACTAATTTCGTCTCATGTCTTCCAAGGGGATGCTAATCAATATTTTGACGCCTACGAGATGAATGTCTGGGAAACATGAATTAATGTTTGGGGCATATGGGGATGCCATGGAAGCACTGAGGTAGAAGTAAATCATTAGTTAGTAAATGGTACTGACTGAAAGGTCTGATTGAGACCTCCTGCTCAGTGGGGAAGAAGGAAACAAATACCATATGACTGGAAATCCTGGATGTCTGCAACTGGACTCAATAGAGGTGGAGCATCTGCAGAGGAAAATGGTATGTGACCAGATCAATAAAGTGCATCATCGTGCAGTCATGCAAAAGAGGCATTAATGGTGCCTAGAACTTTGATTCTGTCATGTTTCTGATGGTGGCTCACCAGATTTCCATCCTAAATATTAATATTTAAATGTAATGTTACTGTAGCCCCTGGATTCGAGCACTTATTAGCAAGAGGCCAAGCAGGGTGTACTGATGACTTCAGCTCCACACTGAAAGGAAAGCTCCTTGCTATGAGGACAGGAGGATGTGTAGGGTATTTATGTAATTAATCCCATGTAAATACATGCCAAGGAGCTATGCTTTTGTACGTGAAGTTCCTGTAGTTGTCATTTGCACCCTGTGTGCAGTGCTCCCAGTGTGCAGATGGCATCACTCTTACACTTCACCTTCTGCTTCATGGATCAGGCTCACTCTCATTTACATGAAGACCATTTTGTATCACTCAGGCACCATAAGGTGGCCATAAAGGAGAAGCAAATTCTATTTACATCCACCTCTGCAGAGTGACCTTAATTTAAAGGAGAATCAGGCCCATAATCTGTATAAATATATGCACTCTGTTACATTAAGGTTATTTATTACTTTGTGCTTGGCCTGAGTATGCATGGAGATTTACCACAGATAATCCATAATCCAGAATTAAACTATTAATATGCATTTTGAGAGGGGCAGCCATAACCTTGAAATTCCTTGGTTTAAGTATGACCTTTAACTTTGTTTGAATATATTTTTTAAATGTATGAATAACAAATTAACGTTGGTTGATAAAAAACATTGATTCCTTTGTACCATTTGCATCAGTCCATCCTTAACTTACAGAAAGCCTTGAAGATTAGAAGGCTTAATCACTCATAATATTTATTTGTTTTCAAATGTCAGATGACATTTAGTTCAACATACTGTCAGTCTTGTCCCTCTCCTCGCCCCAGCATTACTGAAACTATGGTGGAAATTGTTCTCTTTGTATCCAGAGACACCTGCATCTGAGCAGAGTGGAACACTTTGTCCCTGTGTAAAGGAATTGCTTTCTGTGTCCTCCTGAACATGGAAGTCTGAGCTATGCTGTTCCTTTGACATGCCCTCCGAATTTCTTCCATCTGAGGCTGTTTGTTTTCCTTTCCACAGGCCATGTCTGAAGTTCAACAACCTGACACTGATTTCCATTCATGGCCTTCCAGGAGAAGATCCACAGAGCTCCAAGTATAGAAGATTTTTAATTAACAGGTTTGACTTCACATTTAAACACTTCCGCAGCTCCTGCAGAAAACATAACACTTTGTAATTCTTGTGAACTTGTCCTAAATTTTAGATACATCCGTAGAGTGCCCCAAAATACTCCAGTCTGTCTATCCAGCATGCACTCACCTATCCAAGAGGAGTTGGATAGAATCATGAGTAAGGAAATAGTGCCAAAGCAGTAACTTCAGGACAGCAATCCACTGTGTTATACCTGGCCAGTGGGCTCTGCTTTCCTGAGGCATTTTAGACTATTTAAATCTCCAGGTTGAAGACAAATGACCTGTTCACTTTTTAAATCTTGTTTGGTTTTTATCTTCCATGAAGTTTGTTCTAAATAATGGTGAACCAAAGAAAATACAAGATTTAATATTAATAACATGACAGGAACTGACTTAGAGCAGTGTACAGTGGGATGCAGAGCCCACCAGTGGTGGTGGGTATTTTGCTGGTCAAGGGGGGAATTGTTGCTGTTGATCAGTTTGGCAGAACTGTTCTGCATCAGTTCTGCTGCTTTTGGGCTCTGAGTCCCTGGGCTGTGGCAGTCTGTCCCCAGTCCTAGCCACAGCGCTGTCCCAGACCAGGGCTGTGTACAGCTGAAGGGAAATGGTGGAAGAGCCTTGGCTAGGAACTGTCAAACTCTTTACGGACTTGTTTGCCAATAAATATAGTAGCTTCCATTTAGACAGATAAAATCTTAGCTCTTTAAAATTCACAGTACCTAATTCTCATTTAAATACAGTATTTTTGGGTTTTGTTTTGGAATAAACCATCACTGTGGACTTGAACATGATTGTTTTGAACATTGAGAAGCATAGAATTACAATGGATCAATTATTCTGAATAGTTATACTAATTATTTAGATTTGGCATGTGACCCTTTGGAGACTTTGCATTGTATTTTACCAAATCTTTTCCTCAGTGAGTTGCAGTGCACTAAAGGGCTGGCTCTTTAAATGACAAAAAAGCTCTGCATCTGCTTGCTGAACCCCTCAAGTGAAATCTCTACAAAGATGTGAAAATAGTGTAGTGGGAAACTGTTTTAAACCATCTGATCTCATTTGGAATTTTGCCCTGACAAGGATTTTTGTATAAGTAGTTATCTGTATTACTTTTTATACTGTAGAAAGGGGTATGTTCAAATCTAGTGCAAATCTAGCAAATTAAGGAATATATTCTCACATAAATGCATGTAGTCTTTTTCCTAAGTTCACCATAGAATGGAGTTGTACTAACAAAGCATCTGTCCTGACAGAAAGTTGCAGTTAAGAGCCACCTCACCAGATTTAGCTGTTAGCATATGAAAGCAGATTGAGTGAAAATTGAACTCTGCAGGGTATGATTTCTGAAAGCATCCCTGTGATTTTGGAGTGTCAGTCTCCTGGGAGCTGTGTACCTCAATTATAGAGGTGCTTTTGAAAAACTCTCTCTGTCCTTAATGTACATTTTATTTATAGATTTCTGCATTATTACAGTTCAGAATTGTCCGTGGTTTTTCTTCCCTTATTTTCCTCTGTTATCTGTGAGTACAGAGGATGCAGAGCATCACAGAAAGCCTGGCAATTCAGTCTCAAAATTCTTCAGATTGTGAAATCAACTGTATTTGTTCCAACTGTGGCATCCTAAATGCCAATTTTGGGAGTTGGGTAGCAATGATCAGCATGGAACCAGGAGCTCTGTGTTGGGATGTGTGTCCTGGTATTAATGGCAAAGCATCAGCTCTCAGTGCTGGTCTCTGCCCACACGCTCTGCTGCAGCTGCTGGTGCCACAGAAAGGCAGCAAATGCTTCAGCATGGGCCCAGCCCCTGCTGTTGAATTACTTTGAAGCATGTGGGAGAAATTGGAATATTTTTCATCACTAAGTATACATAGAAAAGACCAATTTCCAGGCCTCTAAATGACCATGAGCTTACTTCAGCAGGTGGAATGTATTTTCTGTAGTGACTTGAGCTGACAGGCTGGGTGAAGCCCAGGGTCTCTGTACTGGCCATTCTCCTTCAGACGTCCTGGCAGGGGTGAGACTCAGCTTCTTTCATGTAGTTTGTTCACAATATTTCTTCTTGTGGTGCTGTTGTGGTCTCACAAACCAGACACCTGTGGGACACCAGCTATTCTTTTTTTTTTTTTTTGCTTGTTTTAAGCCTGATGTATTCTTTTTCACTAGATCCTGTGTTTTTATTGCTTTACAAAGCTATCAATGGGTTTGTCCAGTTCTACTGAAAGAACCTAACTGAATAGGCTTTACCTGGTGCAGGTCTTCAGCATTGTGGAGGGATGGAGTTGAGCCCAGCTGAGTGTGCACAGTGGCCACCAACCTTGTGTGCATTTCCATGGTGGGCCATTGCCAGGCTCAGTGGCGTTCAGGGGTCGGTGGACGATGGACCTAGCTGAGAATGTTCTCTTTGGTTCTCTTTGGTTCTCTTCATGTTTTAGTGAAGAGATCATCATGTGATGTGTCTGTGGAAGTATTTTATCTTCAGGAATCTTTGTCTTTGTAGAAGGCTATTATTAAGCAGAGAGGGTGGTACAAATACAGTAATAAGTAAGTGTCCTGGTATTTACTTGGCTGGACATACTTGCTGGGGGCACACTTCTGAGCCTTAGAAGACCTTTGGAAATAATTGTAATTTGGTTACTGAGGCATTAAGAGAGATTTAGTTCCTTTTGGATTTTGCTTTAAAACTGGCTTTTTAAAATAGCAGCTTCCAGATCTTTGATACTTTTCTCATGCATGGGGATATCTGATGCTTGGAAGCAGTTTTGCTTGGAACAGACTGTAACACCCCTAATCATGAGAAAAACAAACCTTGTCTGAGACTGTCAAAAGCCAACACATGATTTTAGGGTACTGATTTGGAATTCACACTGTCAGAGCACGTTGCTTGTGATGTGTGCTCCATGCACAACCTGAACATCCTGGAGCGCACTGCTCAGGACCAGTTTAGTGTGCTTTCAGTATTTGTCATTCTTGCATTGTGGAAAAGTTCTTTTGGAAAAGGGTCACCAATAGAATAGGAGACTTGAGATCTCTGCCTCTGTCTAGCTCTGACAACCGTTTTCCTAGCTTTCTATTTTTTAAAAAACTTTTTGGACTAATACTTTGGAATATGGATGCTAAAATGATAGATGGATTCCCTGCTTTTGTGTCTCACTGTAGCTGTGACTGATGAAGCAAAAGAGGGAAAGCTGGGGAAAAGCTGAATGAGAAAGTCTTGTCTTGGAGAAAGAATTCAACTGTTGAATTATATTCTTGCAGGTTCAAAAGCTTCTATCTCACATCAGCCTGCAAAGGAAAAGCAGAGTAAAGCATAGATTCCTGACTTTGTTCTTAAATTACATGATTGTTAAGCGCAGTGCTGGAAGGGCTTGTTTGGTTTCAGCAAAAAGTTGCCAAATTATAACTGAATATTTCCTAATGCCTCATCATTTACCGTAGACTGCAGTAAATTCACAGCAAGGGAGCAGGCAGAACCACTGGGGGCCTGGGCTGAGCTCACTAGATGTCTAATTAATGCCTCCTGCCAGCTGCCAAAATTCCACTCACAGATCTTCTTTCTTCGCAGCCACTGTTTTAATGATGAAGATTATGCACAGATGTCACTTTGTTCCTGGGTTAATGTTGTGGTTGGTAAAATGACAGGCATAAACCGCAGTGCCAAATACGTTGTTGTTTCCAAGGAGAAGAAAGTGCCATACGACTACCTGGTTCTGTGCATGGGACAGAGCTACCAGGTGAGCTGTGTGTGGAGTGAGCCAGCACAGTATTCCCAGGTTTTCTACAGAGAGTGGTGTTCCTGAGATCAGGCAGGGCAGCCTTAGCAAGGGTAGCACCAGCAGTTTGCAGTCCTGTAGTGCAGCAGGTCGGGCTCTGTCAGTGCTGCTGTCAAAGCTGGAGGAGAGGAGGGTCGGGCAGAGTTTCCTACCAGCAGTTTAGTGCTCAGGGTTTGACAGGAGGCAAAGCTGCCAGTGTTTTTGCCACCATAACCATTAAACCTGCTAAAGAAAAGGCTCAACTGTCATGTGGTCTCAGCCACAGGAAACTTAACTCTAGCTGATCTAACACCCTTTGACCTAGTTTTGGAAGCAGAGAGAATTCCTTATCAAATTAATTACTCATCTCACATGATGGTCATGCCTAGGCACGTCCATGGTGCTGCTTGGTATTGTAACACACAGCTGAGTTTCCAGTGAGATTGAAGCAGACTTAGCTGCATGTAAGATGTGGAGTCAAGCTGAGCTCCAGTCTAACAGGGTCAGCTTCCACTCAGACTCCCTGGGTAGGGTGACTTCTGGCTCCTGTATGAGGCCATCAGGCTATGTAACCAAACAGGGAGCGTGGTATAGCCCCCTTGTTGCAGGGCTTTGCCTTACCTGAGTGATTTGGACCTTTAAAATCAGGAGATGGATGTGAGCAGTGTCTGCAGCTTTGCAGTGCTGCACCATGTCCCACAGCAGTGTCCGGCCACCTGTGTGCAGCAGGCTGTGTGGTCTGGGATCCCATCTCAGAGCAGAGCCACACACTGTTTAAACAGCCCCTGAGCACTGCTCACCAGGGATGAAACAAAAGCTGAAGGATGGGCTGGAGAGTGCTCCTAGGAAAAGGTATTTGGAGGTAACTCTGACTTGCAAAATAATTTATGGCAAGTAACTGCAGTGGGGGAGAAAAATAAAGATAGCAAGGGAAAAGGCAGATTTTATCTGCCTTTGGAAGAAATCGCATCATCTATTCTCATTTTCAAGCTATACAAAAGGATAAGAAGAAATTAGTGGCTTCTGTTTTATTACACAGAGCTCTAGTCCATCCTTTTTATAAGTTGTTCCTTTTCTGGTAAGCAGTCAAATGAATGCTTAGTAAAACATTATGTGTTATGATATAGAGATTTATTTGTTGAGTAAGATCTTCTGGTGTCATGCCTGGTTTTATATGACCCAGCAGTATTTCAGTTGATCCATCTGGCAGTGAGAACAGGGTTCAGGATGTGGCTCAGTGGTGCTGAGGAAGTCAGAGACAAGATTACCTTTTTGTTATGTACAGCTCAGATTTAAGTTGTTATTGTAAAGCAGCATTACACAGTGAATGTGTTACTGAATTTTCACATTTGAAATATCAAGCAGGTTTTGATCCATTTCTTTGGGATGAAATCTGTCATTGTAGCAGGTTGATTTTTTGCTAAGAAAAGGTGGAGGCAGTCTGGCTTCACGAAGACTTTCCAAGGGCCATTTAAAGTGATATGTTATTCAGAGAGCTGCTGAGATCCCCTGCTGTGTTTTGGGACATTTCTCCTGTTTGCTGTGCAGTCCCTGGCGTTTGCCATGTGCCTCCACTTGCACTGGCAGTGCTGTTTGAAGTGGTCACCCACATCCCACAGGAAATAGGGATGCACACATGTGTACACTCAGATCAGTGGGATCCATGTTCCCCGTGGCCATGTGTTTGCTGCTGAGTGTGACAAAGGGTTGGGATGTGCCAGAACAGCTGCCCTTGGGGTAGCCAAAGTGAGAGTGTCATTGTGTTTTAACATCTCCAAGGTCTGTGCCATATATCCAACTCTCCCACTCATTTCTCCAGGCCTTGGCTCCCACAGGAGCAGATATTAGTGAAGTGACAAGTCAGTGGCCACAGAGATACATGGAGAAAGTCCCTTCCAATCACTTCACTCTCAATGATGCCCAGGACTGCTTGGAAGCAGCACGCTGGCTGGAGGAAAACCTCATCACCTCCAGAGGTAAGGGGCTTTGTTTGCACACACACTAACAGAAATGTTTCCTAGGCTTATTATTTCCTTTATTCCCTGGTATAATTGACGCCTGATGAATTCTAATGAAGTCTTTCATCTACTGTGCTTTGTTTTCTAGATTAATTTACAATTTTTCGTTATTTTTGATACCAAACATATTTAGCTGAGAAAGAAAGGTTTGAGATAATCTGTCTGCAGTTATTATATAAAACCAAATGAGACCCAAATGCAAGTCTGTCTGGAGTCATTAATTAGCCGATAAAATATTAATTAGTGGATGTGGTTTTGTGGCATAACGCAGAGAAAATAAGTCTAAATTAGGAAGTGTCTGTCAGCATTGTATTCAGTTGCATCAGTTACAGATTTTCACATGGAACTGCAAGTTCCTGGTACTTTTTAACCCTTAAAATCAGATGTTTATGCCGATGTACACCTGTATTTCCTCAGTCTTGTCACGTGTGCTCTGTTAGTACATTCACTAGTTCGTCCACTGTGTGTGCGCTGTGGAAAATACCCGGGACTGCCCAGGTTTCTGAGTCAGCTTTGAACTAGAGAAACAGAGACCAAAGAATTGATGAGTTCATGAAATGTCAGTTCTTGCTGGCTCTGAGTCAGGACAGTTCAGAGCAGGAAAGCTGTCTTTGTGGGGAATTCTTGTTGGCAGAGTGCAAGAGCAGGACTTTCCTGAAGATGTGTTTTACCTGCCTTGTTTGTGGAGTGTAATGAAAATTGGCAGTGATTTGCTGTGATGCAAGGTTCAGACCTGCTTGGCAGTCCTTTAGGGAAGTTCTAAAAACACTGGAAATTACTCTATCATTCTCCAGGTCTTGCTGTGATCAGCACAGTGGTTCATAAACATGGCAGGTGTTCCTCAGCCAGCTTCCTGGTTGCTGAAGTAGTCCAGCTCCATCTGTCCTCCAGCTGGTACCAGTCCTGCCCATAGGGCCTTACCTGATGCCCAGCTGGTACAGCAGCTGACTTTGCATAGACAGATAAGGGTGTTAGCTTTCCCTATTTTCTGCTGCTAGTCCTTCATGTAGCTCCCTGTGTGTCCAGTCCTGCAATGTGCTCCGGTGCCCCTGCGCAGGGATGTGCCCAGGAGCAGCCACTTGGCTAGGATGTGTGATGCTGGGAGGACTAGTCACTCTGCAGCTAATGGCACAATCACAGTGTCTCACCTGCCTTGGCACGAGTGCACCTTCTCCAGCAGCAGTGCTGAAGTCATGGGGTGTTCATCTTCACTTTTTTATTGCTGCTGGCCTTGGCTGCAGGGTGGAGCTGCATCTTTTAGTGAGGCCCTGGCCTGGCTTCATGCTTAGAGAAGGCAAACTCACACCACCAATGAGGTTGGTCTGGAGGGACTTTTGGAAATGTGGTCTAGATATGACACCTTCCCCTTTCCCTCTGCTCTGGCTTCAGTTCCCTCTCCTTGCTCTACCTATTACATTCTCTGCTGCTGTACAGAATGCCCAGCTGGAGAGGTCCTTCTCCACTGATCCCAGTTTCTGTTATTCCTCACCCTGCTTTTTTTTCCAGCTGTGTTGCTTACAAACATCATTCCTTCCGTCTTGACAGTTGTGCCAAGGGCTTGGACAGTTGTGGAAGGGCTTTCTGCTGCTGAGGGCTTGAGAGCAGGGCAAGCACTGGCCCCACGGCTGTCACTGTGGCTTCACTGATGAAACCCAGCCATCTAATGCATGGAATCCATTGCAGCTGTAATTGGGACTAATTGAAATTCATCTCCTATTAGCTCTGCACTTTCCATGAAAATAACAGTAGGGTGGAAGTAAAGTGAGGAACAAAACTGCTTTAATGGCCCAGAACTGAACAATTATTTTTTCTCTTCACCTAAGCATAGTTTACTGCCCTATTAAAAGTGTGTTTGTAGGAATACTCTTGCATTAAAATTCCAGTGCATGAATCACCAACTGGAGCCACCAGTGCGTTAGTTCATACTGGGTTTCTCCTTTAGCTTTTGCAAACTGCAAAGATTCAGGTCACATTAGGGTCACTGAAATCTTATGCTTTTACTTGTGGAAAATTAATGAGTCTGCTCTGCAGCAGGACGCTGACATTCAGGTAATAAATGATAAAACTACTGTAATGATCTTTATTTATGGCTGTTTTTTCTGGAGAAGGTTATTATATTTACTCACAGATACATACATTTTCATGTAGTTAAATAATAAAAGCATCCTGAGGAACTGCTCTTTGTTCAGTGGACATAATTTCAGTCCATAATGAATATCTGCAGTTCCTAGACTACTAGCACTGTCATCTAAAAAGCCACTAATATTGTAATAAGCAGAAACAGTAAATTGTTGATTTACAAGAGATCAGTAAAGGAGCATTGCTTTCCCTGATCTAATGCAGCTGTATTTAATATTACCATATAAAACAGAATTTTAATTTTCCTTGAGAAACGCAGGACTCTCATCTGATCTTGTCCATCCCCAAATGCCAGTGTCTAATGCAGGAACTGAGCATCTCTCTGAGGGGGCTGTGCTGCTCAAGCCCAGCCTTGCTCTGCAGTCAGAAAGGAGCTTTGTTGGTCTGTGCCTCAGGGAAGACCTCCTCATCCTCCTTTTCCAGCTACAGCCACGGCATCCTCTTTACTCCTCATACGTTTCACTCCCTGCAATTTGAAAACATGTAAATGTAGCATGAGGCTTTGGCACCTGCACACCACATCCTGGCCTGCACTGTCAGCATGTAGCATTAATAAAAATGAGTATAGCAAAGCTGGTCTTTACCCACAGGTTCTTCTGGGCTACTTCTTTCATTATACCGTGCTGCAGCAGGAAAAAACTAGTCAGGCTTCATCTGTCTTCTCTCCTGAGGCCAGTGCAGCTGCAGACAGGTGTCCTGGAAGGCACAAGATACAGGATAGATTCTTGTGGTTTGAGAAGTCAGGTCAGTGATGGACACACTAGCAGGGCTCAGTAAGTACGTGCTTCCTGCGCCTTTCCTTCAGGTTGGTTTTTTAACACAAAAGCCATCAAATTTACCTGCTCCCTTACAGGTTCATTTATCTCCTCATTGTCTCTAGGAGATTGAACATTCACTTGTTAGTTTCAACAATTGTTTTTTAAAAATACAAATAAATCTATTGTTAATACCCAGTGATGGACACCCTATCATATCTATATGATATTCTATATCATATAGAACATCATGTATTCTATATGATTATTTATGGAAGTAGTAAGATCTCTTTCTTCTTATTTTCAAATTGATATATTTGCAGGTAAAATGATTGGGTCCTTCTTGTCATTGCTGTGAACGGTAAAAATGTTCTCTGTCACTGATGTCCAGTGTACTCATGGGGCAAGTCTTTTCTCTGGCAGCTATGAAGAGAGGTGTTTCTTTGGCAGCTACAAGTACCCAAACTGATAGGGACAAATAAAATAACCTTGTAGTCAAAGGGGAATAGTAGAACATCTGTTAACATTCTTAGCATTAATATTCTTGGGACCTGGGGCTGTGTGCATGTTCAGTTTACTATTGCCCTGCATCTCATGCAATAAAACACGGTCCAGTGGGATTAGTTTAGCCTGTGAAATAATACAATTCAAGGCATAGGGGGATGCTGTCACTTGTGGCGAGGCGGAAGTGCCAGTGCCAAGATAAATATGCGAGTTGGTTGCAGCACTGCCTGAGTGAGGAACTTGAAAGCACTAGGAAGATGCTTTTGAGGCATCCTTGTGCTAACAGGTCTGATCTGAAACACAGAAGCTGATGTGGACGCAGGCAGGCAGGTGGAGGTGTTCCTGCCTCCATCTGGACCCCACTGTTCGCTCAGGGCTGGGGCAGCTGAGTGTGGCACAGCTCCAGGGCGTGTGGTGCAAAGCCTGCAGGGCTGGGCTCAGGTCCTTGGGTGAGCGTCCTTAGCCCCAGGAGAGGAGTTCCCTACACAAGCTGCACCGCTTTGCCCTAAGCTCAAAGGCTTAGTGGATCACAGAGCAGACAAATGCTTCCTGTTCTAAGCTAGGGGACAGAGAGAATGGGGAGGAGGGGAGCACATCTCAGTCCTGCTCAGAGGAATGTTGGTGTGTTTTATATAAAACCATCCTGACATAAAACATAGCTGCTCCGCTGCCTCCCAGCTCTGCCTCTCTTATTGCCAGGAGGGCTTCAGCCCTTAGGCTGGGGAGTCCCATTGTGCTCACACAGAACAGACCCTCCCCTCCTCATGTTCCTGCTCAGCTCTGACTATACCATTTGAAGTGGCACCAGTTCAGGATGAGAATGACCAGAGCCCTGCCCTGCTCCTGCAGCTCTGCAGTGCCAGGCAGGAGGGATGAATCAGTTCCCTTTTGCCCCAGAGCAGGAGGATGGAGTGGTTTCTGTGCTGGTGCTGATGCTCTGCAGAAGGAGCAACAGTTCCTACACACTGCTGTTGCGGCAGCTGCTCAGATGGATGGCTGCCTGCAGCTCATTGAGCTCCCAGTGGTGAGCAGGGATGGAACTGGCTCTAGGCTGGGCATTGTGCCATGTGCAGCTGCCTTCAGAGTGGTGCTGAGCTCTCCCATCCACCAGGGACAGGTACCTCTGCCGGGCCATCCCCATTCTCTGGAGATCAGCCTTGGGCTGAAGGTTGTGGCAGCACTGGTGGCCCCTCCATGTGGCACAAGGGCTAGTTTTCTGTAACTTGGCCTTTCCGTGGTTTGTGGGATCTTTTACATGGTGTATTGAATTTGATTCTGTCCGCTCCCCCCTCCATCAGTCCTTTGAATGAGCAAAATCAGGGAGAGAGAACAGAATAAAAATGGTGATTTATTTACTTATTTACCCCTAGAGGCTTTTCAATCAAAATAACTTCAGATTATGGCATCAGGATGAATATCATACTTCTGTGTTAAGTACTTGCCTACTTTGTGGGATGTTTTGTACAGATTCTTCACTAAATTATCTTAGCTGCTGTTGCTAGGTAACATTGTTTGCTTCGTAGCATCAGAGAAATAAAAGGGTCAAAGAGAGCAATTTCATGTTATTATCATCTGAGTTATACTAATAAGATTTTCATTGTATGCCTTAGAATTCTTTCCCCCCCCTTTTTTTTTTCTCTTAGGGAACATCATTGTCTATGGGAACACAATTGATATTTACACCACGGTAGAAACCCTCTTATCCCTTGGGATTGATGGCTCCCGCATCCATCTCGTGCAGGCTCCACTTGGCTCTGCCAGTTCCTGCCTCGCCGACGCCGCCCTGGAGCGCAGGGTGGGGGAGGCCCTGGCAGAGGCGGGCGTGGCCGTGCACCCGGACAGCGTCCTGGCACGGTGGGGCCAGGGTGACCACGGCTGCATCGCCTGGGCTGACTTCACCACTGCCGCAGACCCACTTCACCTGCAGTGCTCAGTAAGTACGTGCTTCCCGTGCCTTTCCTTCAGGCTGGTTTGTTAACACAAAAGCCATCAAATTTACCTGCTCCCTTACAGGTTCATTTATCTCCTCATTGTCTCTAGGAGATTGAACATTCACTTGTTAGTCTCAACAATTGTTTTTTTAAAAATCAAAATAAATCTATTGTTAATACCCCGTCTGACCTGGATTAAAATGTGTATAAGTCACCTGACACACAAGTAATTGTTCACTACTGAGTGACAAGTTCTCTTAATTCACTTTCAAAGTAATTCCAGAAATCCTTTTCTTATTTAAATGTGCAGTTACTCCTGTCTATATTTACGTGCATTTGATTGTCATAGTAGAAGCCAAAAACACTGGGATAGTATGTAACTTAATGAAAACATTTTAAGCAGGTTCCTTTCCCTCTACATTAATGATTGCAGGTTTTTTTCACTTTCGGTACCAATATCTTTTGGAAGCTGTTGGCATGTTCACGGGTGTGGCTCTGCTCTGAGACTGGGGGCAGGTTCTAGCCTTTCCTAAGGGTCAGCATAGTTCTGTTTTCCTTTTATTGGGCTAATCCCCAGGAGTGAGCCACTTCAAAACCTGCATCCATAGGGAGCCACCAAGCCCCTCCTCATTCCCCACTGTGTGTGCCCTCCTCTGCGCATCTGGTGGGGAGGGTGAGCCCTGTGCCTCTCCCAGAGAGCTCCCCAGATGTTGGGGTCCCTGCTGGCCTCCTGCTCTGCAGCCCTTTTCTTTTTCACATCAGGATAGTTAAGCCCTTCATGACTGGGGTGAAGATCTCACATAGTGCTTTTATCCATAGCAGTCTCCATATCAGTAGTGATGTTCTTCCCACTCTCTACATGTATGCAGCTTTTTAAGTTCTCTCCTTTCTCCTTGAAATCTATTTTTATCCTTCCACAAAGATCCACAAAGAACAATATGGTTCTTGTTTTTGCAACTTGGTATCCACTGACCAGCTCCCCTTCAGCCCCCTCTCTTTTCTCCACCACCTTATCTTCATGGCTTGCACTTTTCCTTTAGATGCCCCTTGCTTTGGGGTTTCTTTCTCCTGTGCATTTGTTCCCCATGCTCATCCTTCCTCCATCCACAGTCCTTCCCTGTGGAGGTCTCATTTTCACAGCTCCTAAGATGAAAAACGGCAATTACTTGTGATGTCAAGGGGTTTGTATTCTCCAAAACCAGATCATGTGCCATGCAGGGCTCCTGTATCTGCCTCCAGCTGCCTGGGAGGCTGGACTCAGAGGAGGAGCAGGCTCTGGAGAGCAGCTCCACCAGGAAGACAGCTGCAGTCACGAGAGACCAAGCTGTACAGGAATCGTCTCTGCAGCAGCTCTGGGCCTTTTGGGATTTCAGCCATTGTCAGCTGTTGATTGGCAGTTCTTGGGGACTTAATTTGTTGAGTCCTGCAGGATAAAAACAACAGGAGAAAATCTCTTCTTTCCCTGAAGCAGTAGCCTCCCTCCCTCCTTCCCAGAGTGACAGATGGCTCTTGCCTGGAGGTTGCAGCCCTCCCCTCTAGTGACACTGTCCTGCCTGTCAGCCAGCAGGATGTGTGGTCGTCTTGCCCTCATGGGTGGAGCTTCCTTGATTTTTGGCTCTCTGAGATGGTCAAAATTCCCTTAGCTCATCACTTGGTTGAACTGTGAACAAGCCTAGGAGCTCTGGCTTCTCCACTGTCACATATCTGCTTATGCCAGTGTTGCTAAAGTTTCCAGCTCCCTGTGCCTTTTCTTTCAGCCAGTCCCATATCTGACACTTGCCTTAGTCTCCAAAAAAGCTCTTTAGGGGTACAGCTGGGTGACACCTTTACTGCAGTCACAGATTTGTCCTGAGCTGGCGCTAAGGGAAGGACAGACTACAGATGCTGCTTTGGCCTGGCACAATTCAGTCTTGGGCTGTTCAGGATGAAGGCAGCAGGGGAACATGTGCTCATCTGAGACCTTTCCAGTCTTTCCTCAGCCTGTAAAAGAATATTTCTTGCTGGAGGGCCAGCAACTTGTGGTCTGATGGATTTAAAAGCTAAGGACACTGATGGAGGGGAAAAGCTCTGTGTGAGGGTTCTAGGGCTTCACAAATCCTTGGTGCAATGAGACAGTCTTCATCTAGGCCCTTTGCAGACTATGGTCTTGTTCAAAACATCTTTTAGCCTTGTCATTTTTAATCCTTTCACCCCTCCCTGCCCAGTGGGCACTCTTGTCTTACACTCATTTGGGGACCATGTTTTGCCAGCTCTCATTTCATCCTTTGCCAGAGAAAGCTTTGAGGATGCTGCTCATGGTTGTTGCTTCTCCCATGTTTGCTGCCTGCTCCCAGCACCACCTGCTTTGTAGTACTGGTCAGACTTCCCCAGCTTCTGTGGGGGGAGAGCAGCTCTGCTTCCATGTGTCCCAGGGTAGGGACTGTGCCCATGCCATGAGAAGACAAAAGGGGAGAGAGTTATTAGTTGATTTTTTTTTTTTTTTTTTTTGAGACTTAGAGCAGGAATTTATGGATTTAGGGTGCTTGGCCTCCGCAGCTTCCACTGACTGAAATTCCACTGCTATAGCTGGAATGAGGATGACATTTCCTCTGAACAAGTTTAATTTCTGATCTTTTCATTTCTTTGACTGTCCCTGTGCCAGTTAGCCAAACTCTCAGCTTGCTGGTAAGCAAAGGCTCAACAGCTGGGAAAACACTTGTAAAGCACAATTATCCTGATAAATTCCAAGTACATTGTGCTTTTCTGTTCCTCGAGGTTTCAGGTTGGCATCAGCATTTGAAAGAAAAACTTCACAAAAGGTCTAGGTGTAGGTCATGCTTGGACTGACACAGAAAAAATGCACAGCCACTTAGGCTGCTTGATGTGGTAAATGTCGGAGTTTTTAAACTATGTAATAACCAGGAGCAGATGAGTCTAGTTTAGAAATTCTCCTTTCTGCTGTCTTAGTTTTAACTTTTGTAGCTGTAAATGCTGGATCAGAAGGATCTCTCTGCTGTGATAGTATTGCTAAAATTACACTGTATTTCACATTCCTGTTTTTTAAAATCACATTCAAAATAAAGTCTGTTTTATGAAATCAGCCAGTAAGTAATATACAATTATCTTCACTTATTTACATTTCTTTATAGGCATTTTTTAGCTTTGCCTACAGGACACTGGATTATGAAAACTTTAAGACCATCAATGATGCTTGCCTTGTTTTTGATGGAAGAGTTGTGATTGATGCCAAATTCCACACCAATGATGCCAGCATCAGGGCTGCAGGTCCTCTGACAAAATTCTCCAGGAGATACTTTAGGGACGAATTGACACACAGCAACTTCAACTCCAAGGAGATTGGCTTTGAGCTTGCTGCTTCCATGCTGAGTCTCTTTGATCCAACCACTCAACCCAGTTCTGAGTCACCAGAAGGCTCAGATAGACTGATCCCCACATACAGATGGTGTAAAGTTCAAGGTATGTCCAGCTGTATTTCTGTTACGCTTCCATTCCCTCTCAGGTATTTTTACTCTTCTATAGTACAGGCAGGTCCATCTCACCTCAGGTGCCATCTCATGGCAGTACAGCACTCAAGGTTCCTTATGTACTGGAGAAAGATGATTGCAGAAGGAGGACAAACAAATACATTGTTTTCTTCATTGTTAATGACTTAATAAATCTCATATTTTCCTTTATGGCAGGTGGTGTTCTTCCTGGAGGTTATAACTACTTGCACATTTCCAAGCCTGGAATCCCCGTGCCCTTGGATGTAGAACATGACCCATGTGATCATGTAAGTTAAATAATGGAGCTTTTCTTGTTTCATCCCCCATTTGTTTGAAAAGATGTTCCTGTTTAGGGTAGCTGGTCTGGAGGCACCATACACACCGGGTAAAGCTGGAGAAACAACTAGGAGCAGTCACAGAACTAACTGAACCTCTCGGGTGTTCCTTTCCACACTTCCTGGTATTTGGCTTTCTCCAAAGATGCCTGGTTTCTATGCAAAGGACACAGGACAGTATTGGCAGCATTTCATGCTTTCAGCCTTTGTGAAGAGCCTCTTTGCTCCCTGCAGTACAGTGCTGCAAGTGCATACAGATGATGGTAGTCTGACAGGGAAATCCAGCTGATTTCTAGAAGAGCAGGAAGTATTGTGGAAAAGATGCTCTGTGCTGCTAGAAAATAATTAAGTCCTGCAGCTGTGAGAGTTGTCTTGGAACAGGGCACAGGGAAGCACTCCCCATGCTGGGCTACATGGGAGATTGTTCCAGGATACAAAGAGGGAGGTGTTTCTCTTACTGGGGAACCTGACTTGAGACAAGAAATGGACTAGATTAATGACTTTTAAAGCCAGAGAGGACTTTCCAACTAGACAAGATCCTCTCTCACATAGATTGTACCTTTTTCCTTGGGAATTTCTGCATGAAGCCTATTTTTGCAGTTGATTTAAAGCACAGCTTTTAAAAGACTACTTCAGTGTTTATTTTAAAACCTGGACAACAATGAAACAAATGGGGTTTTTTAAAAGAAAATGGTTTAGGGAAAGAAATTAAAGCATGGCTTACCTTGCTTTTCAGATCCAGGATGAGCTATCCAAAGCAGCATGTAGTGGAGAGCAGAAAGGACTATCAGAGAGAGAAATTGGTTTTGTTACTCCAAACTGCTAGAATAAGATTAGAATTCTTTTGCCGCCATTCTACTGCTGATTACCTGAAAAGGGTCCATATTTTTTAAAGCCGCTCCAGAAACTTCATGTAGATCCTAAAAGAATTTTTAAGAAAGAAGTAGCAGAAGCTAGTGAAAGGTACTAGCTTAGCTGTGGAAATACTAAAGGTTCCTGTAGCCTAGCAACAGTCTGTAGAAATGTATAAAACGGTGACAGGAATACAGCTGGAAAAAATAGCTTCAAGCTGTCTGAACATCCCATTGCAATGTGAGGTTTGAGGCAAATTTTTACATTTTTGTCTAAGTGATTGATTTAAGTAGCTGAAGCTAAATGCTACAGTTTGAGCCTGAACATCCAATACTGGTATTCTTTCATTGACAGTAAATGTGATATACCATGTGTGTGCTCTGTGTTATTAAGGAGACTGGACTGAGTTCAACTGAGTTACCCAAACAGAGCTATCCAGTGTTGTTTGGGATGACCCAGGGCATCACTCCTGACTCCAGCTGCTGCTCCAGGAGTTGACAGGTCCCCATGGATCTGGTGTCATGCTGCCAGCGCAGCTGGAGGTCCTGGGTCCCCCAGGTGTCTGCAGCGGCACCTGACTGGTGCTGTGCAGTGGGGTGGGCAATAACCAAACCACACAGAAAATCTGCATCCAAGCCACAGCAACGTGCCTGACAACCGGCTGTGCCAGGAGTGGTCTCTCCTGTTAATCCAGGATTTTAACAGAAGGGTTGTGCATATTAGGCAGTGAGAACTGTAGGCTGGGAAGCCCTCAGTGACCCTGTACATGTGCCAGGTCAGGTGGTCTTCCATCTCTGCAGCTTTCCTGGTGTTTTCTGTTCCAGGGAATGGAAATTGTAACTGGGGAGGCTGGTCGTGGGAATTACTTCAGGATGCACTTCAGCAGATACAATATGGTAGACAGCATCACCTGCTTTTCCAAGGATCCCTTCCCTGTCTCCAACTACATTTGCTTGTACGGACAGCACGAGCGCCTGCTCAATGACCTGTATTACCGCTGGAAGGCTGGGCAGCTCACAGACCTCTACAGGTGAGAGGAGCTCACTGTTGTGCACAGAATCTACCTTCTGGCAGAATTAGGTTTATCTTATTATGCTTTGTCTTTTGGCTGCTTGGCCTTGGAACAAAAAGTAGAAAAACAGACTTAAAAGGGAACATATTTTTTAAAGCTGCTGCAGAAACTAAATATTTTCCATTATTTAGCAAAATTTTCAGTAAAAATGCAAGTCCAGAAGACCTTCCTGGAAAGAGCTGTGTGTCTGAGATTTATTTAGAAGAGGAGCAATGGTTTACTTGAGTATCTTTCATCTGAATGAGCATTCCAGTGTCTTTATCACTTTTGTTTAGAATATTCAGTAGGTTAATCATTAAGCTGAACCTGAACAATCCTTTATTACTGAAAGACTTATGTTCAGAAGTCGCTTTTAAAAGTATTTTTGTCACTTTGAATCAAAATTTAAGCCAAAGGTTTGTAGGAAGATTTTAAATAACTAGTGGTGATAGTCATGCTCAGCAACTTGCCTATTTTTATCTGGTGAGAGACACTGAAGGGCCTGGTTAGTTCTAGTTATGTGCCATCTCCTCTGAGAGAATGTTTCATTGCTTTTGATTTTCATTTGAAGAAATCCCTCACGAATGATGCTTTGAAACATAAACTGTCACAGACAGAGTAGTGAAGTACTGCCTTACATCAGCTGGGTAGAGACAGAAAGCCAGGCTGAGGAACAAATCATCATTTTTTATTGTGATACAAAGCTGATAGTGGTGCCTGAAACATTTCCAGGTTTGATTTTGTTCTATTTACAAGTGATTAGAAGAAAGGCACAAATAGTAATGACATTTTCAGATTAAACACTGTTATTTAGGTAATAGTTTGTAAAAGTTTGCTGTGAAGGGTGTACTGTGGTCCAGAAGATGCTTGTGATTATTGCTGCTATAAGACTTGATTATGATTTATGCAAATGTTGGGGTTGTTTTACAAGAGAGGAACAGAGCTCAGCAGAAGGGAAGTTCACCTGAACAGCACACTGTTAGTGAGTCTTACAGAGGAACTGAAGGAGGGTGACACAAGTGCATGAGAGATGGGCTAAGACAGCAAGTGACTTCCTCTCCTTGTATGGCTCATGCTGATCGGACATTTGGAGCACTGGAAGAACTCCTTAGTGAGGTTGTGGCAAGGTGACATCAGTCCTTTCTGGGGCATTACAGTGTGCACACGCATCGTGAGCTCACCTTTTCTGTGAACCACACGGAGGTATTGTCAGGGCCACTTGTAAGATGCACCAGCAAGTTTCACACCAGTAGCAACATTGGAAGAACAAATCATCCTGCTTTGGGATTTCAGCCTGCAGCACAGGTATCAGTATTTTCCTGACCTCAATCAAAGGATCACTGATGTGCTGCGCAGAGGGACATCACATATCAGGGCCTCATCACTTCCCTTCAGCTCTCCTTAATTAGTGATGATGAAATAATTTTGGACTTGTCTTTTACAGCCTTTAGACAATGATGTTGTTTGGGACCTTTTCCCTCATTATTTTATCTTGCCTCTCATTAGCCTGTGGCAGAATTCCTGAATTACAGTTGCCAGGTTTTTCTTATCTGATTGTTTTATTGCCTCCAGTAGTTTTCAGTCTTCTTTCTACCTTATCTTTAGACAGGTTTGTTCCTTCTCTTCTTGCTCTTTGGTCATATGAATGAAATCCCATATGTTGCTCTGCAGCCATGAACATATGTTGCTCTTTAATCCTTGCTCATGTGGTTCTTGTGGCACTTTCACACACACACACACACCCCCACGCACTCCCATTCATCCCACCTTGGTGTTCCTGTTTCACATGTCCTGTGAGGAGGGAGCATTCTCCAGCAGGTGTAACAGGTAAACTGCCTGGCATCCTCATGGAGCAGTTCTGGCTCACAGCAAGCTGGCATGGGAATTTGCTGCTTTAAGGAGGATGTGAAGCAATGGAGGAAGACTGGCAGTATAATGTACTCTCATAATAGATCACATCTACAAACACACAGTACAGTGTCACATAAAATGTGCATACATGTGTGTGCAGTGTGCAATAGACACTGTTAAAACCAAGCTATGAGAAGACTGTTAGAAAACCATTACACTGAAAAATGATTTAGCATCTCTTGTGAGTTGTCCTGAGACTTTTATGTAGAGAAAAAGTGGTGCCTGGTTGTCTTTTGATACAGAATAGGAAAATGCATTCACTGATTTCTATGTGTGTGATAAAAGAACAACTGTTTTGGGCCTTGTTCATGTGGTCTGAAAGGATCCCACATAAACACAAATCTGATGTCAGGACTGAGTTCCTCTTTTTGGCTTTCATAACCTTCCTTTTAAGCTAGTTCATGTTACACTTGCATCCACGTTAACTAGCAAGACGTGAAGTACCCTTAGTGAAAAGAAAATATAGACTGTGAAAATGTCATGGGCTAGTTAAGCTTGTAAACTTGATAGTCTAAAACATCTGTTCCCCTCCTCTCTTCTTTATGCCTCTCTTTTGGGAAGAGCCTTCCTATGAGGCAAGAAAGTGCAGTATTTTAATCTTTTGGTCTGCATTTAGATTTCCCAGCATGGCATCTTGTTCCAGGAATGGACACAGTGGAACAGCTGTCACCTGGGAGCTAATTTATTTCTGTGTAGCATGCAAATTATCTTTTAAATAATTAGACACTGCACCTAGCAGTGAATTTCCTCACTGATTTGCATTCGGCATAAGAGCTGAAAGTTAGCCCCATGGTACCGGATTTCCTGGCTAGAATGTGCCACTGCCATTCTCAAATTAACTTTAACAACCAGCCCCGGAGATCCAGCAAACTTGACAAAGTCATCCCTCCCAGTCATGTGCCTGGAGCGACTGAAAGGCTAATGGGAATAATGAGAAAAACATTTCCTTTCACCTGGAGAAAAGTTCCATTGATTTGGGTATGAGTTCAGCAGGATTAAAAGCTGCAGGACTTGACACACAACCAGAAGAAGGATTGGTCACTGCTCTGCCTCAGTACCTGGGCTCTTGGAGGAGGTGAAGCAGTGGGCACACACTGCCCTCCCTCCCGGTTGCCTTATGCTATGCAGTGGGTTCTCTCCTTGCACCTGGACCTGCAGCCAGTGTGTTCCTGAGCAGAGGGGCTTAACACTACAGTTCTTCTATGCCAGGGCAGGAAAAAACATAGGAACCGAAGACTTGTCACCTCTGAGTTGAATGGCATTACTCACTAGATTTGGAATCCACTTCAGGAAGGAGCTCCTGCAATTTTGTCTTGGGTTATGTAACAAAAAAAAAAAAAGTGTATTCTATTTCATCTGTTGAAACCAGTTGGGGAGATGGTTTTTTTTCTTTATCTCTTGTAACTCCATGGGGGAGGGGGGCTGATGCCTTCTGATAACAGACCATCTGTTAAAACCAGCTGGGGCAGTGTTTCTTATCTCTTCCACCACTATCTATCCTCTGGGGGACATGTCTTCTGTTAATGGGCCATTAAGGCTCCCCAGTGACATGACACACATCATCCCATTGTGAGATGCTCCATCCAGTGAGGGGAGAGCCACCCGTTTCTACCAAGATAAAAACTGAGCTGTAGGAACACCAAGCAGCCTGTTTTCCACTGAATTCTCAGAGGAAGACCAGACCTATCTCACCAGCACTGGACCCTTTTTTCTACAGGATCATCTCTGCTCCACAGAACAAC
>VXBR01003161.1:243006-254813 GCA_013400215.1 Cisticola juncidis | reverse complement strand
TTTCTACCAAGATAAAAACTGAGCTGTAGGAACACCAAGCAGCCTGTTTTCCACTGAATTCTCAGAGGAAGACCAGACCTATCTCACCAGCACTGGACCCTTTTTTCTACAGGATCATCTCTGCTCCACAGAACAACGTGTTACTCCAAGAGGACTTATCTGGACTGCTTCCAACACCCTGACAACAAGGTGTCAGGTCGTATCTCTGACTCTGTCAGGGTTTTCTAGGACTTCTGTTTGTTTGCTTGTTTGTTGTTTTTTTTTTTTTTTTTTTTTTGCATTTGTATTTTTAATACTCCTAGTAAAGAACTGTTATTCCTATTCCCATATTTTTGCCTGAAAGCTCCTAATTGCAAAATTGGAATAATTTGGAGGGAGGAGGTTTTACTTTCTCCATTCCAGTTTTCCCTGACAGATACCCATCTTTCCAAACCAAGTCAAATTTTTATTCATTTCCCATCAGGCTGCATCTCAAAAAGTCAACTAGAATTTGAGTCCCCAAGAGCAAGGCTCTTTCTTGTGGGGGAGTTTTTTCCTGAAGGAAAAAGAAAGCAAATTCCAGTGGTGTGCCCTGGAGAGACACCATGCTGTATGCCATCCATGCTCCTGCTCCCCCTCGCTTGCTGGAAGGCCTTTGGATTATTTCCATTATTATTGCCCTAGCAGCAGATAAGAGAGGGGTGGGGAGAGATGTCTGAAGCTTTTTTCTTTTCTTTTTAAGTTTATGGATTTACTGATCATCAGTCCAGCACACTGCTTCTTCACAGAGGAGGAATGCAACAAGCTAGTGACCCTCTTTTTTGTCCTCCTGAGCTGAAGGGAGCTTCAAGGCAGTTGCCAAGTTATGAAACATGTCCAGGGAGCGGTGGAATCTCCCTCTGCTGCATCTTAAGTACAAAACAGATAATTAGAGAGGTCTCCTGATACTTGGCAACCAAACGGATGCTCACTGGCATCATGCCTTTAATATGAGATAGAAGTGCTTGATGTAAGCTTCATTTGGCACTAATGAAAATCAAATCTAACATAAATGCATAAAAATCTGACCCACTAGTTTCTAAAATACTTAAGGAGTTTATTTCACAAATAAGGTGTGAGTGGCTTTTGCTTGGGATTTTATAGTTGTGTATTAATGAACTCATTGTCAGTCACAACCTGCAGAAGATGCTGTTGGGTCTCAGTCCTGTGGTGCTAACAGTGGCAGTGGGGTGAGGGCAGGGCAGGGGCACAAGGTCAGACCTGGGGAGCAGTGCACAAAGGCAGGGCATGTTTTAATGAGGGATGACCAGAGAAACCTCAAAGGCACAACCATCCAGGCAGAGCTCAAAAGCACTTCGTTATTTTTGGTTTCCATAGCTCTGTTTCCAACATTTTAAGAACTTCTCAAACGGGACAATTTACTTGCTAAAAGGGGTTTTGGGCATCATGACAGGAGAAAAGCCCCCAGCAGACACGATCAGGACTATTTGGCAAGGAGTTGGGAGTGGGTTTTATGGCAATACTTGTGTGTGGGACAAAAAGCACAGAGGATTTAGGTGAATTGTAGTCACAAAGGAATGTTTTTTCCCAGTGGCAGAATGCAGGTAGGATTCAGTTTTCACTAAGGAAAGGAAGAGGTGATCCATGCATGTATCTGTGGAGATCCATGCCAGGTGGTTCTCAGCAGGCTGGCATGCTGCTGTCCAGGTGCTGGGAACCCTGAAGAAAATCATACAAAGTGGCACAGCTAGTAGCACAGCTTCAACTGCACTAGGTACTGACAGGCCATAGAACATGAGACTGCTAAACATGCAGCAGGAATATATGAAGGGAGTCGGGCTCCCTTTCCCTGAGAGGCTTTGGAAAATCCACCCAGAAATTGTAAACGTGCACAACAGCACTGGATATTTCCTTGGCTGTTGTCTTCAAACCCTATCTTTTATTTTCACATTGCATTTTCTTATTGGCTGTACAAGCTAAATGCTCAAAAGTACTGTGAGCTGCATGAACAGCATTCACTTATTTTGAAGTAACCATTTAGGTTTTTCCACTAAAGTTCAAATCCCACATCCTGGTGCTGTTAACATTAGGCTGAAGGTGATCTGTTAAACAGTGTCATTCAATGAGACTGTTAAGCAGAAACACCACACTGGACAGTTTATTGACTCAACACTAATAAAGCTCACAATATAACAAATGCATTAAGGAAAATGCATTGATGTTTCCAGCATTATTGTTAAAAGGTAGAGAGAACTTCGTTACTTACAGGCTAGATATAATCAGTGATTATTTAAACATGAAATACATGCTACATAGAAAAGCTGGTTTTAACACAGCCTTTCTGAAATGAAGAGTGGTTGTTTGTTAAGAGGAACACTAGAATGCCCTGCTCCTGTCTGGAATCTGCTGGATTCCACACCATTATCACACTGGGATTACATTTGAGGGATTCCACTTTGGGCTTTTGTTCATCAGGCAGACGTGAGACGTGAGACAGGTGAGACGTGAGACATTTTTTCTGCAGGCTTAAAAAACACCAGAAAAGAGCTGTAGCAAGTAGTGAGCATGACTGAGAGGGACTAGTGCTGCTCTGTACATTCTGCAGCCTAATTAGAGGGAAATGTATGTGCTTTTCCTGAAGAGGCTCGGTAAGGAAAGAGGAACACGTTGAAGGGATATCAAAGCACTAATGGCTTTTTCACTCCTGGAATTAACTGCTAACCCCACAGTGCACTGGTACAGCTGCACTTACAGAGCAAATCGATACAAATGGCTGGAGATTTCCAGATATTAATGTAGTTTTAAAGGAGCAGCTAACTTGCCAATGAAGAGCCGTGTTACTAAGAAACCCCACGTTCAAATTAGCAAGTTAAAGCTTGTTGGCTGAACTCTACCACATTAATTTGCAGCCGGACCTTGCTGATTCATATTAGTAATTAATGCAAACCATTATGAATTATTGAACTCAGAATCCATAAATAATTGCAGAAAAGCAATCATACCCCTGCACACAGCTTGTTTGATGATTTTGTGCCTGAGGTTTAATTTCCTTTAAATAGTTTTCCATAATACATTATGTGTAAAATAGTACTATGTGAAAAAAAAATACAGTAAACATGACTTTAGGGTCAGCCACAAAGTGCTCATAGACAAGGCACAGACAGCAGTGCTTCTGTGTCAGCTTTAAAGAGCACAGAGGTGAGAAAGTTTAGGGAGCAGTTCAGTGAGTCAGTACACCGCAACTGCTGTGATCTACTGTGTCTAAACTTTACCAAATGCCAGTGCTGAAATAACAGAGAGTCTCTCCTGAGGACACTTGGGATAACAGGAAATGGCTGCATTATCTCAATACCAGGATCTGCTTTCTGAAGGTGCCTCTGGGTACGGTGCTGTAACATTTCCAGGATATTAAAACTGCAGCAAACAGAGCTGATTTATCAGTCATGATGGATCACCAGCATATTGGAAGGGAGGATGCTGGTGAGTGGTGCAGTGTCACCCCCCTGACGTCAGCAGGTCCCTGCAGCAGCCCTAGAGGGGCTGGATCTGGGCCAGCAGGAGCTGTACCATCCTCAACAAGGTCTAGAGTTAGTTGCCATTTTTCTAGAACAAGAATTGCAGGAACAGTTGTTCTTTGCTCTGGTTTGCCATTGCAGCTATGTTTAAAAGTTGATTGTAAACCACGAGTTTAAACCAATCGTCTTCCAAAGACAAGACATTTCATGTTCTATGAGAAGAGGTAAAAAAGGCTTCCTCTCCAGGATCTGCTTCTCAAAAGGGACAAAAGAAGTGTCAGCTTGTGAATTCGTGAGCACTGTTGTTACTTTGTGAACCTGTTCAGTGGATTCACTCACAGATTTGTTGTCCATAAGACTGTTTGTTACTGCTCTGACACAGTGAAACAGAGTCCTGGATCACTGAATTTAACAGGAGATATTCAAACGCCTGGACAAGCAGGTGTTCAGGGAGCAGAACTGCAGAGCAAGGAGGTGAAGGCCCTTCTTGCTACAAACAGACTGTTGGTTCACAATTGCTGTTCAGCAGTTGTAGATGAATGTTAAGAAATATCAAGTCAGGGAATATGTTATGTCCTTTGCGCTGAAAACAATGCTCTTAGGTGGTGCTCTAGGGGATTTTACACAAATTGGTCTTGCTTCTTACCTATGTAAACAAGCTGTCTTTTGAAATCATTGGTCAGATGAATGCAAAAAATGCTCAGTGGAGCATTTATTTATATTGTCTTTAATTACACATTATGATTCCTGGTCCAGCTATCCAAGGTATATCAGGAAATATTTTGTATCTTTTACTGGTGTTGCCGTATCTTTGTAATTAAGAGTCTTAAAAACATGCATATATTGTTCTCAAAACAACACATTTTGAATTTTCCTGGCAAGATGGGACGTTCCATTTTGTGGGCTTGTGTTGGAGAGAAGACTTTGGTTCATCTGCAAGCTGTGGTTGGGAAGTATAGTCAGGAGGGCATGAAAATTAAAATTGCATTGCATCCCATCCTTTCACAGTACTTTACTCTTCTCACCCCTGAGGAGTGGAAGTCACTACTCTGTGTAGGCACTTCTGGCATAATTGTGTTCCACTTGAGCCCATGTTTGCTGAATGGCTTCCATCTTCTCTGTGCTTGTTCTCCTGGGGCGATTCCTGGGATGTGTGAGCAGCAGCCTTTCTTTGCCTGACTGGGATCTCGGCAGAAGCACCCCAGCACTGAGGGGCTTTGGCCATCATGTGCCAAAGGCACCACTGAGAGACCAAGCTTCCACAATTCACCAGAGCCATCCACACATGCTGGAGAATGACTTAGTATATTCTGAGGTCTGAGGGTTTGAGAAGGGACAGAGTATCTTCTAGATGTAACTGGTACAGCCTGAAGAATTTTGCATCTCAAGCATTACATTTCTTCTTAGAAAATAAATTTCAACCTAGGAAAGTGAACATATGCCTTAAAAATTCCCCATGTTGTACAAAGCTTGGGAAGCTACAGAGAGGAAAGGAGACTCTCCACTCCTTACAGATTACCAAGAGATTGAGTTGATCACTGACTCTGCTTATATTGTGTACTAAAAGCCATAGTGCTGCTTTGTGTGTGCTCCACATTACTGGTGCTGCGGGCAGAGCCAGCACCAGAGGGCCACCATGCTTAATGGAACTGAGGGCAGGGCACTGGTGACTCATGGATGGCTTTGGGAAGAAACAAATGGGATTTCAAGAGATCTGTATTCAGGACTGCTTAGAGACATTTATTGAGAGCTGCAGATTAAACTCACATCATAGGCTGTCAGAGTTTCTGAACTTCCCATGAGAGTGTGTGTGCTGGTGGAAGAACAGGGGTAGGAGGGATGCAAGGAGTTGAATTTGCGTTTGTTGTTTCCATGCAAGTTCTGAACACAAGCATAAGAACAACCACAAAGATGTCATCTTCCAAACCTGTAGTCACTGACATGCCAATCTGCAGAGGGATTTTTCAAAGGCACCATCACGAGGTGCTACCTGCCCTTTGAGCAGTGGAAAATCCCCTCCTGATCCCAGCCTCCTTGCAGCAAGAAGGCACCGGAGCACCAGCATAGCTCAGGAGACAGGATTGATCCCTGGAACTAGACTCTGGGCCAGAGCATGGGGTATTTGGCATGGACACACTCCCCTGCAGGTAGATGTACCACAGAGCTGAAATGACTCATCTCTTTTTTTATCTTTATAATCGGCTTTTTATTTTGTCTTCGTACAAAACAGGGGTGTTATTCTGAAGGTTTTTCATTCAGTTTTTAAGGTTTTCTGGCTTTACACCTTGCTGCCAGTGCTATGCCCTGCGCCACCAGACCTGACTCAGATGGCAGGTCAGTATTAGGTCCTTGCTGCCAGGACATGGAACCATCTTTCACAAAAGCAGAGACTTCCTCTACAAACATGGTGTGTTCCTGCAAATGAATTGGAGAGTAACTCTAGGCAGCTCTTGGATGGACAGCCATGTGTACACTCCATTTTTGCTTGCTAGCAGTGCCCAGCTCTGTCCATTTGATTTATATCTCTTGCAAAGGGAAGAATTTTGTGCCTTCTCTACTGGACACCACTAAACATTTTCCTCTTCCTCACCTCTCATCTAATGTACACTATACCTCACAAATGAGGCAGCACAGACTTGAAATGTTGTCAATGAAAGGTGAGACCAGCTCCTTAGCAATACAAAGGATGTTGTTCATTGTCTTCTGCAGGAGCCCATTCCATCCCACCCGTCACAAACACCTTCCCACGTTTGCTGCCACCACCATAAAGGCTTCCATTAGGGATCTCCACTAGGAAGTGACCAGGTTTGCACACCTGTTATGCTCCTGGTAGACACTGTAATTTTGTACATATTCACCCTGATCACTCTGGCAGGTTATGAAAGACTAAACAGTGCAAACACATGTGATAGATGCCATTCTCCTGATAGCAGAGGAGCCACTGAGCCCCTGTTCAGAGTGTGCCAGCTCCATCTCCTACACTTTGAAGCCTTTATACTTTGAAGCCTTCCACAACTTGCCCTAAGGGACTGCTGCTGAAGAGGTAATAAAATTCAGGATGAGCCTCAGAAAGTCAACTTGTTGATTTCAAATGGGGTTTTTCATTATTAAGCTTCCCTTTAGCAGCCAGAGAGCTGCTCTGTCAAAAACACTGTATTCCCCCTGAGAAAGGTGATTTGAACTGAAAAGATAAATAGATGGAAGCACAGAGCTGGAAAAGAAAGTGAATTGTTTATGTGAGCTGAATCTCCAAATGGCCCTTGGTGTTCTTCAGGTGAAGAGAAGTGAAGGAAGCCTGTGAGTAAATGTTGGTTACTGGGAGCTCCTCCTGGCAGTCTGTCTAGAAAACGTAGACAAGGCATTCTCTGCTCCCCAAAACAGGCATTTTATTTGTATTAAACGTTACAAACTGGGTGGCACATTTCAGGTTTTGGGCTCCAAATCTGTGGATATTGACAGGAATGGTTAAAGTTGTGGTTATAGATGGAGCTGGTAACAATAGCAGGGATACGTAGCGCCCCTGAAGCACTTACAAAAGAGCATTAAGTGCTACCACCTCAGTGAGGCAGGTGAGCCCCTTAACTGAGGTAATGCAGTTGGCAAGGTTGTGCCTAAGTTTAGAGAGGAAATCATCTGCCTAGGGTTATAGTCAAAATTAAGATGCCAGCTTGAAGACAAAATATTTGGCCAGTGGAACATGGCTTTTACCACAGTGTATCAGTAAAATGAGAGTCTTTATTATCTTAATGTATTCTTGTATAACACCTCCCTTTCTCTGTTATTCATTATCGGCAGTGAGTTAAAGATTTGTGTTGGGTGGGCTTTTTCTTCTGAAATTGAAAGGGTTTTAAATATTATGAGATATTGTGTTTTTCCCCAGCTCTTTGTACACCTTTGGGATGTGCAGTTACAGAAGCAAGGATCCTTAAAGCTGAGCTCATGTCTGAATATCTGAATGAGCAGGCAAGCATCAGTCCTGGTAACTCCTGGGCTGGGCAGCACTTGCTATAGCAAGGATGCTATGCTTAGAATGGTGTCCATAAATATTTATACTGTGAAAAAGGTCTATGGGAGAGAGCCCTGCTGTGCTGGAGACCATGCAAATTCCAAGAGGCAGCCCCAGCTAGCCTGGCACATAGAGGGGAATGGGAGTGCTGGGGCAGAGAGGGGCCAAGCATGTGGACATCCAGCCAAGCTGTGCCAGGTCCACAGAGCATTTTAATGGGTGTGAGGGAGAGCTGAGGTGTCTTTCAGAGCAGGAGGGGGAAATCCTGCCTTTGGACATGGAGAAAGTAAAATCTGCAGAGAGGAAACTGCACATTAGTTCTCCATGGATGGGTATCTCAGGATTATTAAATCTGTGTAGCGTATTTAAATTGCCTTATGCAGGTGCTCACTTAAAGGCCACACAGCTGAACCAAGTGAAAAGGTTCCTGTGTTCTTGAGGGCAGTGCTAGGGTCCTGCTGCCATTCCCAAGCCATGAGTGTTGGTGGCCATAACACAAATGCCCCCTTCTCCCAAATTCCTGGCTGAGCCTGCTGACATCTGCTTGGTCATTATGAGGATGAGTGTGACGCACCTCCTGACTGCAGTGAGCATTAACAAGAATTATACTTGGAGCATCTCACCCAAGCTGTAAAAATTATCTTTCATTGTAAAGAGAAGTAAATCACAGCTTTGTAATCTGGCTGCCCCTGGTTATATTTACAGCCATGAGGTTCTACAGGGAGCAGTGTCCTCTCCATCCTTTCCCCCCTGTTTCATGGAAGAATACTGCTGTGAATGCTGTCACTGAAAGAAAAAGTTACAAGAGCTTCCTCCTAGAATTGGTTCGATTTAGCTTCATCACACTAGTGCAAAGAACATATTGCAGCACTGTGGTGGCCTGTTTTTCTGGCTTTTATTAATCCAGAAACCTTAATGATGAATAACATTTGTGTCATTGTCTACACAAATTTAATTTGTTTATGCAGCAGTTCAGTTAATCCTGCAATCTGCTTTTCTCAAATGAGGACAGATAATGGAGACACTGTTCTTTACAGGTCTTCAGGCTTTTAAATTCTGATAAAATCAGGATTCTTCACTGGGTCTTGCCACAGCTCTGAATTAAGCCACTTTAAATGTAATTACTGAAGCTGGCTGTACATCAGGAACATCCATTAAAAGAATTGATTGACCATGCTGTTACAAGGAGGCATTTTATGAGCAAACGATTATGATGGGTTCAGAACTGTAATTTATAAAGGCAAAAAAGCAGGTAAATACTTTATTAGTGGTTAATGAGAGGTTCACAAGATAACTAAATTTCTTCTTTTTTAACCAGCTACTTCAGGGAACCTTGGTCCATGGCCATCTATCATGATCGGTTTATTGATCTGCAGAAGGAACTGCGCCAAACCCTGATGTCAGAACAGGTAAGAAAAACGACTGGCAAGTACATTTTATTATTTAGGTAATTTGTTAGTGTTGTTCACTTTGGTTTCTTCTCCCATCTTTATCCTGAAGCTTTATGTTTCTTTTATGTTTACTCCTCTCTTTGGGGAAGCCTGAGCAGAGGGTGTACCTCACAGTGGGGTGTCACCACATACAGCACAGTGTTCAGTTTTCTTATTTGGGCATATTCACAAATCTGCCAGTTGAACTCATTGTGTTGTCCTTCACTGCATTTTTGCATTATAGCTGCAATTTAGTACAAGTGCCCAGTGGAATCTAGAGCCTGCCTTGTCCATGTATCCCCCTGGGTTTAGGAGTGTTCCCTAATAGGATCACACTACAGACCATCCTATACCTGTCTCAGCTGAGCCTGTGGGTAGGCTTTTCAACACCTACCCACAGGGAATGGCGTTTGTAGTCCAAAGGGTGAAAGCAACTGGCTTTTGCAGTGATAAGTGGATTTCCCGAATAAGGGTGAAATTAAAATGTTTGCTAATGCTGTTTACAGCTTTGGCTCTAGCACCATAGACAGAGGCATAAAGCCTCAGCAGCCTGGAACTGCCTGCCCAAAATCCAAAGTCACTGTGCTCCACAAGGAGAACTAATAACAACAGCAGGTGTCCAGCAGCCCCCAGAACTGCCTCCCCCACCCCCTGAGGAGCTTCTGGCTGATGCCAGAGTTTGTGGTCTCAGCTCGCTCCTTTCAGCCCACTACCTGGGACCAGTTCACTCTGCTCCTGCTCACACTGCTCCTGCTTTTGTTTAACCCCACACGGTTCCAGATGGTGGCACTGGGTTGTAAACATGTGCTCACAGAGTTTTTAACTGTGTGGAAAATGAACAGAACTGAGTGTAAATGGAGGCAGGGTGGCAGGAGGAAGGGAGGTTGCAGAGCCCATGGCCTATCCATCTCCAGGGCTCAACCCTGCCACATTCCAGCCGGAGCCAGGTGTGCTTAGTCCTGCCTCCTCCCTGAAGGGTTCAGAACAATTTGCTTCCTGTTGTCCTGAACCAGAAAGGGCCTTGGTGCAGTTTAGTTTGGGTTCTCTCGGAAGACCTCTATAAAAGAGTACAAAATTAAGTTCTGTGCAGAATGAGAGGTCTATGTAAAGTATTTTTCTTGCCATCATTGAAACATATTTCTCATGCTGTGTGAACAACTTGAGAGAAGGGAATTTGTGCCCTACAAATGAAGGACTCACTTGCCTTACCCTGTCTTTGTGGCAGCAATCCTGACACAGAGCCTCCCTGCATGGACTGGAAGCAGCTCTGTGTGAATCAGGATTGTTCCTATGGATATAGGTGATGGTATCTGCATGACAACTTGGCTTTTTGGACTCTCATTTTTTTTCAACGGTGATTTTAACTGTATTTACTAAAAGTGATTTTAACTATATTTACTAAATGTCACCATTTGTTTTCATTCCTTCTGGATCCAGAGTAGCTACCATGTGCTCATGGAGTATCTATCTCTTAAATGCCTCAGGACTGGTTGTATTTCTATATGAAGTAAGACACCTACTGTCTTTTTCTCCTGTTGCTCATATTGTAGCTTGTTTCAGCATGCAGAAAGATGACTAATGAAGTGTAAAAATGAGGGAAAGAGATGTTTAAGAGCTGTGGGCATAAGTGCACAGAAGTCAGATATTTCTGGTTATTTTGCAGAGGAAATGGAAATCAGTGTCCTGCAATAGGGATATAACATTTATATAAATGTTTGCTAATCGAAGCACTAACTGCATAGAAAAGCCAGTTATGTTCTGGGGATGGGCCATGTGTTTAGCCTGTGTTGAAATTGTCACCTGAGGCTGCACTGGCAGCCCCTCTGGCACGGGTAAAAGGGGCGTGTTTACCCCTCGAGGATCGCAGCCATGTGTTTGTGCTGGCGTGCACAGCTTCAGCAATGCAAACATGCAGATGGCAGGGCTGGGGGCTGCACCTTCATCAGCTGCTGGATGCTGCTGCACGCTGGGGGCACACGTGCCGTGCCAGACCTTCCGGAACAGCACTTGTCGTCCGTCAGGAATAATGGCCTGGTGCTCCAGCTGCAGCTGGGCTATGCTGAGACTCGGGTAAAAGCCACAGTAAATATAGGGCATGGAAGGGGGGAAGTGTGGAATTCCTCTGGTGAAACCCCTCTGACAGGCCATGTAGGGACAGCTGAGGGTTCCACATAGGTTTGGTCCAGACAACCCTTGCAGCTGTGGCCAGTCATTTGTGAGGGAAAGGTGAACAAACAGTCAAGCACCACCAGCCCCCAAGGTGCACTCGGTGCCACCAGTGTGAGCCCCACTCCATGACCCACTGCCCCCTGCGTCCCAGCCCTGCCCCCTGACATGTTTTCAGGCCGTTTTTGGACCCTGCTGTCATGCTCCGTGTCTCAAGAGTGTGCCCTGTGTCCCGTTCATGTGTCTGACAACTCTGTCCTGCAGGTGCCCAGGGAGCCCCCTGCCGCCGAGCAGCGCTCTGAGCAGAAACCTGGTCGGGTGTCGCTTCGGGAGCCTGTCCTGCGCTACCTGCGCCACCACCGTGCCCACCTGCCCATGTACGCCCCGACAGACGGCTACAGGCTGCTGCCGGCTCCAGGTAAGAGAGAGGGGGCGAGGCAAGGGGTCTCAGTGCGCAACCCCAGCAATGATGCGGGGTCTTGGGCTGCAGCCTCGGCCGTGGCAGGGGGTTTCGGTGCACAGCCCTGGCAATGATGGGGGTCTTGGTGCGGAGCTCCAGCCGTGGGCAGGGGGGTCTTGCTGTGCGGCCCAGGCAGCGAGGGGGGGCTCGGTGTGCAGCCCAGGCAGTGACGTGGAGGTCTCATTGTGCAGTGGTGGGGGTTCTCGGTGTGAAACCCGGCGGTGACGGAGGGCCTCGGTGCGCAGCCCCAT
>VXBR01003161.1:141352-241468 GCA_013400215.1 Cisticola juncidis | reverse complement strand
GCTGCGGGGCCGGGCCCGGGGGAGGAGACGGCAAAGGAGGCGAGCGGCGGCAGTGGCAGCGAGCGGGACACACCGAGCCCTAGCGGAGCCTCAGAAGCGGGCTCCGAAGAAGGGCTCTTCGAGTGTCCCCGGTGCGCCAAGCGGTTCCGCCGGCAAGCCTACCTGCGCAAGCACCTGCTAGGGCACGCCACACCGGCACCCACGCAAGCCCCAGCACTCGCACCGGCCCCGGAGCCTAGCACCGAGGAGCTGCCTGCCACCGAGTGCCGCCTCTGCCCCGTCTGCGGGGAGACCTTCCCCAGCAAGAGCAGCCAGGAGAGGCACCTGCGCCTCCTGCATGCCGCCCAGGTCTTCCCCTGCAAGTACTGCCCGGCCACCTTCTACAGCTCTCCCGGCCTCACCCGGCACATCAACAAGTGCCATCCCTCGGAGAACCGGCAGGTCATCCTGCTTCAGGTGCCACTGCGCCCTGCCTGCTGAGCCGGGCCCGTGCCTTCCCCGCCGCCCCGCGCTGCTCCCCCGGGGCCGCCACACGATTAGCTTTAATACGGCTTCTGACCTGCTGGAATCTGGCTTTACACTTACCTTCCTGGGGTCTCTCTCTCGCTCTTTTCTTTTTTTCTTTTCATTTTTTTTTAAAATTTATTTTTAAATTTTTTTTTTATTCCTTTGTTCTTGTTTTTTTTCGATGTGAACTGATCAAACTGCTCAAGAGAAACGAGTGTTTCCTTTAGTGTAATCACAAATGCCTTGACTCTGCTGTTGATGGTCTCCAGAAAATGCTGTAGAAACTGCCTTAATTGTGACATGCCAACTTTCTGGTTCTGTTTGTTTTGCCCTTATGGTAGCTCATGCGTTGTCTATCTGTATATGTTGGTTTGAGTAATTATGTTATTTATTCATTATTTATTTATACGAATTATGAAGATTGATATTATTTGATTGCAGCTATTCTAATGTGCTTTTTTGTCTCCCTGCCTGCCATTTCACTGTGCGTTTTAGAAGATCTTTTTTCTTAAGGGATCTGCTGAAAAGGTTTTAACTTTTATACCTAGAATAACACATGATCTTAACCATTTTATCCCGTGCAACCAACAGCTCTTACTTTTAGATGCAATCTCTTTTTCTACACACATTATTTTCTTAACTGTTAGCTATTTATAGAATGCTTCAATAGAACTGTTTCAACTGTATAATTATTTACTATTCAAATAAAATATTTTCAAATTCAATTGTGCCCTCACCCCTCTTGCTTCTCCCTGCCGGGCAGGTCCTGGGGGCGCGGGGGCAGGGCTGGCACCCAGCTCCCCACTGCAGCTGGCAGGGTGCCTCCATAGGCACCAGCCTGCTCTGCATCATTTGATGAGATCAATCAAAAAGGAATTAAAGGGAGAAGAAGAGTAGGGTGCGGCATGACTGCAAAGGGGTCCCCTGGCCATGGGCTGGAGCCCCAGCCCTGCCCCTGCTCCAACTTGGCACCAAGCACAGCCTGTCCTATGCTCTGCTGCTGGGGAGATCTGTCAGGGACCTTCCCTGGAAGGTGTTGCAGGGAAAGCTCAAGGAGAGGCAGCACCTGTAAGCAGAGAACTGCAGAAATCCCTGCCTAGGAGGACTGTGCTGTTTGCTGGCTGGCTGCTGCATGTGCTTGATGCTGAGGTGTGGGGCTCAGCAGAGTAGCGGCATCCTGCTTTGGACATGAGCTGTGAGCCTGGCACAAGGAAGGCCATGGATTTCTCTGCTTCCTGGCAGGGCTGGAGCTGGCTCCTGCCTGGTCCTTGCGCCCTGCAGTGGGGTTTCTGCTGCATCCTTCAGTAACTAGATATATACATATCTATGCAGATAGATCTATCTCCAGAGCTTGTGTTTGCATATGGGAATTTCATGGGTTTGGTCAGAACTGTTGTAAAATCAAAGTGGGGAAGGTGCGTGCCGGGTTTGTGAAACCCACTCGCAGACAGGTGTTGTATGCACCTGTGTGATCTCCCCCTTTGCCAGCAGGAGCAGATACAGAGCCAACTTCATGGCAGGCAAATCTGCTTGGCAGCCCCAAGAGCAAATCCCTGCCCCCAAACTGGTGTATGAAGGGCCAGGGGTCTGCAAGGGCTTGGTGTGGACATAGGGGCTGCTCTGTCTTGGGCTAGCAATGCCTTTGAAGCTTTGGCTCCCTGGATGAGGTTTCCAGCCCGTTCCTGCAATCTTCTCTCACCTAAAGGCTCTTAACCCTAACCCTGATTCACTGAGGGAAAGGCAGGTGCTGGAGCTTCCTGGAGGAAAGTTTCCCAGGAACTGGCTGAGTATTTTATGATAACGCAAAGCTTGTAGATAAAGAACAACTTTCTATAGAAAGATATATTTTGGTTTTTTTGGGTTTTTTTTTTTTTTTCTTGATCAGTCTGAACAGTACCAGTGTAAACTGGTATGTATGTATGGGTAAACTCCTGCTGTCTTGATTCCTAGGAAACCAACTTGGTATTGCCAGGGCTGACTTCAGGCCTAGGCAAAGCTGTGGTTTTAGCTGTAAATTTATACACTGGAAAAGAGTGCAGCCCAAGAGACACAGGCAGTAAAGCCTGCCTGGCAAGAGGTACAGTTTTGCCTTTCCTGGCTTCCCTGGCCTTGGAAAGCTCCAGATCCTGGGCTGTTGCAGACAATGTCACAGCTGTCTGTGCAGCGGGCCCTCTGCTCCCCAAGGGGACTTGGCCAACGCACATGGCTGTCCTTCCTCTCAGGCCACTGGACACCATTTTCAGAGCGATGCCCAGCACATCCTCTGGAGAAGCCTAATAGCTCCATCCACTCTGTCACAGCAGTGTCGCTGCTGAAATCTGTGCTCAAAGCCTGTGGCACCAACAGACCACAAAACAACAACTTCATACTGCTGTCCATTTTCTAATAGTCAAGTAAATCCATGTGTGTCCTGCTAAGAATTAGTTGGAATTTGTGAGGGCTGGAATTCCTCAGGTTTTTGAACTGTCTGGGTAACCATTGCCCTGACTTACTGCATCTCCTGCTGAGCAGAAAGGGTTATTAGTGGAGACTTCTGTGTTGTGGAGGAATAAGGAGAGGTGACAGTGGAGTACACTGGAAATGGCCCTGTTCACAAACATCCTGTAAAAGGGGTGTAATTTGCTTTTGACATCTCTGGGCTGCAGCAGCCTGGGCAGAGCTGCTGTGCCTTTGTGTGTGCAGCCTTCCTCCCCTAGTCTGCGCCGCCGGGCGAGCCCTGACTGCCTGAGGGGTTTCGGGGGAGGTTCCTTGTGAGGGTGAGCCCAGACAGCCCAATGGCTTTTGAAGGGAGCCGTCAGCATCGCCGTTTGCATCTCTTGCCACCTGGCAGTGAAGGGCATTGCACTGCCCTGACAGGTTAGAAAGGATCCCACTCACACCAGCATCCTTTGCACAGTATTTTGGGGATGGATTTATCCCTGCCCCTTACCAGTTCCTGCCTTGCATTGTCCCACTGCCCAGGCCCCTGGCACTGGGCCTCTGCTGGACTCTGTCTCCTGCTCTGTATCTCTGAAGTCCCAAGCCCACGTGTAGCTCGGTGGCTGTCCCAGAGGCTGAGCAGTGTGGCTGAACCTGGAGAGCTCTCAGTAGGAGCCCCTGGGAATGCAGGTTGCCTGGTAGGTGCCGTGTCCTGACCACCCGGCAGCACGGCCAGCCAGCGCTGTGCAAACAAAGCCTCCTGCTGTCAGCTAACAAATCAATTGCTGATGGCTCTTGATGCATCCAGCAGGAACAGGTTTGGGCACCATGGAAAACACTGATCCTGCCCCTAACGTGTCAAAGTGGAGGCAGCTGGCGCAGAGGTTGCTCATGCTCTGCATTCAGAGGGGTTTGCCTGCTTTGCCAGAGCCTTCCTCCTCTCTGAGCATACTGAGACCCAAATGTGTGGTCTGGGAACCAAGTGTTGTGAGCACAGGGAAAGGAGCTGGGAGATTAGACAGAGAAACCTGCAAGGTCCTGAGAAATGCAGCATGGACACCATCCTTGCCCCATGAGCTCAGAGCTGGTGGGGAGGTGGGGCAAGCTGCTTCTGCACACAAGGGAAGACTGGAGGCTGCTTGTCCCCAGGGGAGGTTTTAACAAGTTTTGGTACCAACACCATGGTCCATTGCAGCCATCAGTTTTGTAAGGAATCTGTCAGCTGCCTCACTGGATGGGCTCACTGGGAAACACAGCTGGGCACAGCTCAGGGTTTTGGGGGGGCCCTGCCCAGCACCTCCTAGTCTGTTTCTAGGGTGGGCAGCTGGGAGGTATCCATGGGATTAGGGCAAGCCTGGAAACAGGACAAAGATGGGCTTTTGCCTTGGATTTCAGACTCTTTCTCACACAACACAAGCCTATTTAAAAAGAGGCATTGCTGTTGATGAGCTGTGAAATGGCTCACGGAGTCTCAGATGTTTCTTTGGGGCATGCCATGCCTGCAGGGTGCCACAGGGTGCTGTGGTGTGCTGGTGCCAATACACCTCCTGACCCACTGCTCCCAGGTCAGGAGTGCTGGGTTGTGATCAGCGTTTTGGGCTGGGTGGGACAGCAGTTCCCTAAAGTACCCAGGCAGCTTCCCTTGGTTAAGCATCTGGGTGTGCAGGTGCATCCTGCACGTGGCATTAAACACCTCAGATCCTTCCATGCAGGTAAGAATCCTCATCAGGGCTATAAATAGTTTTAATAGAATGTAATTTACAGACCACATAACAAAGGTCTGCTCTGGCAACATTTGACGCATTGAGATGGGACATGCCAAGTGTGGGGTGTCCTGCAGTACTGGCTTCACACTGGACACTGCTAGGCTTGGTTCTTACCTGTGCCATTGGATCCAAGTGCTAGGCTGCCCTCAGCGCTGCTCTAACCATGCTGTTTTCTCCTCAGCAGGCAGCCAGGGACCAAAGCCGGGCAGAGCAGGGCACGGCCGTGGCAGTGGGAGCCCCACACCGGCACAGGGACCCTCCTAGGAGCGCATCCTCTCGACACGGTCAGTGGGACATGATTTGCAGCAGCCAGGTCCAGTTAAACCACCTGCTTCTCTTCGAAGAGAACCACTCTTTGTAAGCTCTAATAAAGCTCCCTCGCAGCTCTGAAGGCACGGGCATGCACAGCCCACCCTGTTCCCGCCTGGCTCTTGTGCTGTGCCGCTCTGCTGAGGCTTTTCAGCCTTCCTTAGGGAATGGGGGAGGATTTAACCAGAGCAAAGGCTCTGCCTGTGCTACCGAATGCTCCTTCTCTCCAGGGGAGAGAAGGAGCATGGCTCAGCTGCAGGTTAAAACAGGTTCTGCTTTCTCAGGGCATGGGACCACAGTGTGTTTATTGGCTTATTTGATAGTTTTTTAGAGGGAAATTGCCTGCAGTGCAACACAAGTTCAATGACAAATGTGAGGAAAATGATGTTCAGTTGGGGGTGTCTGAGCTGGGAGAGTTTGTTTTAGTTGTATGCACAAAGAAAATCAGAATTTATTACATACAATAAATTATATTTTGCATTTGTCTCTGGATGCCTGGAAGTGTCCAAGGCCAGGTTGGATGGGGATGGTGGAAAGTGTCCCTGCCCATGGCAGGTGGCTGGAATGAGATGAGCTTTATTTTTCCTTTCCAACTCAGATTATTCTAGGATTCTGTGATAAAATAAAGGTAAAAAATATATTCCTTTTATAGCAGTATATTCTATATAGATGATCTATATAAGCAGAATATATAGTGTATAATATATTACATGTATTATATGAATGCATATTATACAAAAGGTACTAATATATGTCTATTATATATTGCCATGTAGACAATGCATATTAAATATATTATCTACAGTACATAATATCATATATGCATTATACATAATTCCTGATACATTACCAGTGTTGATGTAATGAAACACTCTTGTCTGACAGGAGGTTTTTGTCAGCTTTGCAGCCAGGATTTGTGTGCTGTGGAGAACAGAGCATACGTGCTTGTAGCTATGCAGCTGTACCTGGGCATGTCCACTACACATACATGTCATATGTGGCCTGAAATACTGTTATTCTGTCTATATAGTGCATTGAATACTCCATGATGCACATCATATATGTGCCAAATATTACATGTTCATTGTACCATGTTATACAGAATGCATACATTGCTGATATGATTTATATATTTTTCCTTATATACATTTTAAATGAAAGTATACTGCATATATTTGCACACAGCATAAGATTTAGCAAAGTAATGTTATAGTTTATGCCATGATATGTACATATAGCTAAAGTATATACCAGGGATGTGTGCAGATGTAGATATACATGTATAATGTAAAGGTAGTTGTATTTATGTAACCTATGACCAGTTTTTGGATAAAAGTAATACCTGTATAGTCAATATTTAGTAGTAAAATCCAGGCATTAATAAGATGAAATATATAGTGCATATATGATATGATACATTGTGTACTATATAATGCATATCACATATCTTGTATTATACCTAGATTATAGATCACAGATTGCATATATTTTCTTTAATGTAATAATGCATACACAATTGCATCTGTGTGTATTTAATACCTATAACATATACTCTGGCTAACAGAAACACAGACATGCATAACATCATATATTAGATATATAATTTGAAATACTGTAGAATATAAAGAACACAAGATGAGATCACTAATATGTTTTCTATAGTTACAGAGAGCATAGGTGTAGGAATAAGATAATACCTATGCAAATGTTTGCAAAAAATGTTAGGCATCCTTCTAAAGCTGAAGGAAGATATTATTATAGGGGATAGTGGGAGGAAATTCTTGGCTGCGAGGGTGGGGAGGCTCTGGCACAGGTTTCCAGAGAAGCTCCAGATCCTCCTTGGGAAAAGTAGGTAGAAGCTGGGTTCCCAACAGCTCGTTAGTGTGTGCACATTTACTTCTGCAAAGGCAGCTTTATCTGGGGCTAGCAGGATTAACTCTCCATTTCTGCTTTGAGCACCTCATAGCAATTTAGGAGAGCACTTCGCTGTGGCTCTTCTGCAAAGCAAGGGAGATTTCCTTTGTCTTTTCAGATGTCATTATGGCTGCGTGCAGCCCCCTGCATTTGCTTAAGGAATGTCTCTGTAGAGCAGAAAATCACCATTAAAAAACTCTTATTTTTAATACTGATGTGGGTGGTTGGGCCATGAGGCATTGTGGAGAAGCAGGTTATGGACAATCGCTTCTGGGGGGCCCGAAGGTCTGTCAGTGTGCTTGGTGCCATGGGCAGGGCCAGGCTGGCAGGAGGTGCCACCCTGCAGGGTGTCAAAGGGCACTGCTTGCCTTGTGGGTCCGGTGGGGCGCGACTGTGTGTGGCCCAGTGTCGGTCACAGTGTGGTGTGAACTCCTCAAGAGCACTCCAGTCTGGGAACACTGCTGCCTGCTCTGCACCTGGTGACTGACTGTTCCTGCAGCTGCAACCCCAACAGAGAGGGGCAGAACCTGCATCCAGCAGGGTCTGTCCCTGTCCCCTGTGAGCCAGCCCTGCACACCCACAGCACCCGCAGCAGCCAGGCCCAGCAGCACCACCAGCGTCACCGGAGTTCCAGCTGTGGCATCTCCCGCCCACCACAACACACTACACAGGTACCACCTTTTATTGCTCTGGGGAGACATTTTATTGTGAGCAAAGATTTATTAATTCTGTGAAGAGTAACAGAGTGGCTTTGTCATCCAGTTCAGGATGCAAAACGGCAGTAGAGTTTATACAAATTAATAGTTTTTTGACATCAGGAAAACACGATTTTCACTGATGTCTTAATTCTTCCCTGAATTAGTGGTACATATTGCTCAAAGGAGAGAGAGCTCCTTACTCAGAAGGACGCCTTTGAAATTGTTTTAGACCAGCTACTGGATAACTAAGTGCCAGATGGCATTGCGTATCCAGGCCTGAATGTAAAATAAATTAAAATATGTGTTTTATTTCCTAGGTTCCTTCACTAACAGAAAATCAATAGAAAGCAAAACTGAACTGTGAGGCAGAAAATCAAACCAGTTGTACAAGCCCTCAGTGACAGAGGCTCCTTCCTGCAGCTGTACCAGGTGAGTTCCTGTTGGGCACAGGGGCTGAGCTGCTGCCCCTTGGGCACAAAGCGTAGGGCAGAACCCAAGGGCCACCTCTGCCTTGGCATCACTGGCTGTGGCTGGAATGTGCCCCACAGGCACAGGCTGGCCCCTGGCCAGGTGCTAGCACTCAGACGACTTACAGGGCATTTCCCAAAAAATGCAATCCCTTCACATAAAGCAGCTCCCATTGTGTTGGGGCATCTGCGTGTGTGTGTGCCCAGGAGCAACCAAGCAGCAGCAGGACAGGGTTCTGTGGCTGCTGAATCTCAGATTTCTGTTGCTTTAAAATAACCAGGATTTAACTATAAAAATTTTCACCCCATCCACCTACAACACGTGTAGACCAAAACATATCAGCCACTGCCAAAACAAGCTCTGCACACTACAGCAGGTGCCAGGAAGACACCGTAAGTCCTCAGAAGCCTTCAGCTGTGTTGTCCTCTGGCTAGAGACAGGTCACAGCCTGTTGAGACAAGGTGAGGGGGTTACTTAGTTTTTCCCACTGTGCCAGGAAGGGGTCATGGCAGGAGTGTGGCTTTTGCGCTTCTAAAAGGGATTTGCTTATTTTTGTTTCTCTAGAGAGCAGTTCCAGTGCACAGCCATCGCACATACCACAGAAAGGCCTTGGCACTCCCTGAGTGGGACAGCACTGACTGGAGAGCTCCTTCCTCATCCATCTGTGCTCCAGCAGGGAACATTTGCTACCTGACTAGTCATGGGAAAACCTCTCTTTAGAAGAAATTCCCTTATGCACAGGTAAGTGCTGCCTGGAATGACTAAAACAATGCTCTAAGGGTACATTAAATAACTGGTTTCAGTGTTGGTTCACGACCTCTGTCTGTGGCACTTGTGCCCAGGGGCTTGAGGCCCTTGCTCACCTGGTGCCAGTGCAGTGGTGATGGTGACACAGGTGACATCAGATGCCCACCCATGTTTGTCCAGACTGAGGAAAGGCCATTTCACGGAGCGAACCCCTCACCCGGCCCGTTCACAACGCGTTGGCCCAGAACTGCCCATTCTGATCTGTGCTTAGGTGCCATGGGCTGCCCCAGCCACAGCTCTGTGCTCCAGGGCCTCAGCTGGACGCCTGGCAGAGGAGCAGAGCTTCCCGGGAGAGCTTCCCTTCATAGAGGCACGTGGCAGTGTGGGCAAGGGCGGCTCTGCCAGCTCCACGCCACTGCTGTCAGTGAGGTCAGCACTTGCACTTGCGGTGAGGCAGCCTGGAAAACAGAGGGGGCAGGAAAAACCCAGGTCAGGACAAAACAGCCTGTGTCCTCAGAATAACCACGTGGCACAGCGCAGCCCCTCGCCTTGCCTCTTCCCAGCCTCTCCTGGGGGATCACTCAGGTGAACTTGACCTCTGTAAGAGGAATTTGCTCCAGGCAACTGGAAAACTGTCATATTGTGCTTCTCAGAGAAATCAGGGTTTTCTTTTTGCCAGTTCCCACAAGTGAGGAGCAATGAGGCTGTGAGTGTCCAGGTGAGCACTGAGTCCCCCTTTTCGTCTGCACAGCCCCTGCAGCCCCCAATGACTCTCAGGGCTCCAACTGCCCCATAGGATGGAAGCAGGAAGCTCCCATCCTGCTTACTTGAAGCTCCAACATAAAATGGTTCTGTGTGGGTGATACAAAACTGGTTTCTGCTCTGTGTCATTAAACTGCTCTTGTGTATTTGGCCTACTACAGAGAACTGGAAACGAGCATTCCCAGCATGAGGACTGGCACAGAACTCTTCCTGGAAGGTGCCTTAACATCTGGAAAAATCCTAAAGAATCACAAATTTCTTCCACTACGTCACAGGTACCCTTGTTATTGGTGGCTTACGGTCACCACTGGGGAAGGGTCCTGTGGGGCTGTGGGTATGGGGCGGTTACGCTTTGTTGTTGAGTGGAGTCACCTCTATGGGCTATTCCCCAGAAGCCAGGCCTGCCTAGGCTGTCTGAGGGGGAACAGGTGAGCACATGGTCATTAACTGAGACACTAATGACCAAGCACAGGTGCAGCTGCTGTGAGGGACACGCCCTGCCCTGCTCCTGAAGGCTGGACCTGTCCCCAGGCATTTCCCAGGGGGAACAGTGTTTCATCAGCTCCCTCAGGAAACTGTTTTTAAACCATGTTGCAATTCTCTCCCAAAGTGTAAACACAAGGTTTTTATTACAACTAGAAGGGAGGAACAGCCAGGCAGCGATAGCACAAGGACCTTCCGAATCCTCTCCGGAGGCTGGCACTGGTGGCACCCCCTCTGAACCTGCTGAGGGATGGTTCTGTTTTGCAGTGCAGACCTACTTCCAGTGCAACAACTGACTCCATCCTCAGCTGTGCCTGGCCAGGCCACAGCTCTTCAATCCTCCCTTCACCTTCCTAGCCCACGTAAATCTCAAACGTGTGTAAAATGCCCCAAAGCACAGCCAGGGCCTCGGCTGAAGCTGCCCATGGCTGAGCTCTCCCTCAGGCACTGGTGAGCCAGGGCACTGTCCTTGCAGGATGGCTGGGGACATGGCCATGGGTTAGTGTGGTAGCAGGATGAGCCCTCAGCTGTTGTCTTGAGGATAAAGACTCACCCTGGCTCTCAGCTGCACTTCCAAGGTGAGGTGTAACCTGTGCTTCTGCTTGAGCAGCTCTGGGTGTTTGAGTGACTTAAAGCAAGAGTGGAACAGCAGCAGCACAGCACCAAGTGTGAACCTCTGAAGCCTGCCTGAAGCCCTGCGTTTGCATCTCAAAGACAGCCCTTACTAACCAGATTGGTTCCTTGAGAAAACTGACTGAGGAGAAACGGCATATTTTAAAAAGGTGGAAAGTGTGACAGCCTGTAAAGGCATTTTCTGTGAAAAATGCAGAGCTGTCAATTTAGGATTAAAACAAAACCTGTGGTGCTATTGGCTGGGGAGAAGAGCATGGGGGAGGGAAGGGCTGCGAGGGAGTCGTTGTGCTTGGCATTCCTGCAGTGAGGCAGAATGGCAGATGGTCAAAATAATACAGTTTTCTCCAAACGGACAAGCTGAAGCAGCTTAGAAGTAAAAAATAATTACCAGGCATCTATCATGGGAAGCATTACCACATGTGGATCACGGGGGGCATTGCCACATACATGGATTGCAGGAGATATTACCATGTACAGGTACCATTGCACGGTGTGCTCACGGGCACAATCACCAGACATGCAAGGCATTACCCCGTACGGGTGACTTCACCGTACGCAGATTGTGGGAATCCTCCACCAGACGTGTACGGGTGACATTACTGTACGCAGACCACGGGAACCATTCCTGAGCACATATGGGGGCAATAGTGCATGCATACTGTGGGAACCATTACCGTGTCAGGGTGACTTTACCATACAAGGATCACCGTAATCATTGCCAAGGACAGGAGGCTTTACCACACACAGATCATGGGAATCATGACTGGGCACATACAGGAGTTTTCACTGTACACAGATTATTGCGGGAGGCACTACCACGTATGGGTAAGCAGTAATATATGCAGATCGTGGGAGGCATTACCTGGCACATACAGCATTTTTTTACTGTACATGGATAATGGGTGGCATTACTGCATGCAGCTCGCTGTAACCATTACCATGTACGGGAGGTATTGCCAGATGCGGATCATGGGACTCCTTAGCAGGAATCATTACTGCACATGGTGAGCAGGGACAGAGAGGTGGCTTTACGACATGCGAATCGCGGGCAGCATTAACGCACGTGCATTGCGGGAGGCGCTGCCATATGCCAAGCATGGGAACCATTACTCTGTACCCAAGGCATGCAGATTGCAGGAATCACTGCCAAGAATGGAAGGCTTTACAGCACACGGGTTGCAGGAGATGTCACCATACGCATATCACGGGAATCATTACTGCACATGGGACGCTTTACTGTGCACAGATCGCAGGAGGCATAACCTTGCACATACAGGAGTTATTACTGTGCATGGATCGCAGGAATCATTACCAGGCACATACAGGAGAGCTTAATCATATGCAGATCATGAGAATCGTTACCATGTATGGGAGTCTTTACTGCACACGGATCGCGGGAGGCATTACCGCACGTGGCTCACAGAAGTATATACTGGGCATATACAAGGGGGCATTACTGCATGCAGATCACAGGAGGCATTACTGGGCACATATGGGATGCTTTACCGCATGCAGATCGCGGGAATCATTACTGGGCATGTACTGGTGGCATTACCAAAGCTGGGAGGCTTTACCCTATGGGGATTGCAGGAATCATGACCGGGCACATGCAGGAGTTTTCACCATACACAGATGGCAGGAGGGATTACCCGGCATGTACGAGAGGCTTTACTGTATGCAGATCATGGGAATTGATACTGTGCACGTAACACATTACTGCATGCGGATCATAGGATGCATTGCTGTGTATGGGAGGCATTACTGAGTTGTTTGCAAGAGGCAAAACCACGTGTGAGGTGCAGGAGACGTGCGCAGAGCATGAGAGGCAGAACCACACGCAGAGCAGATGAGGCAGAGCAAAGGAGGTGTGAGGCAAACATGGAGCAGAAGCAGCAAAGGAGGAGGAGGGGAAGGAGAGCTGTTTGTGATGAACCGCAGCAGCAAAGGGGCCTGTGGGAAGCATTGGTCTTACCTGTGGCCGTGACTGTACTGAGAGCATTAACAGTCTAATCTAAAGGGAGAGAACAAAACCATGTCAGTGCAGGACCAAAGAGGGGGAACAAAACCGTATCAGTGCAGGACCAGCACCCTGTGACTGATGTGCTTGCACCAACCCGCTAAAGGTGGAAAAGGGAGCTCCTCTCAGGGACCTGCAGAAACACAGACCTGTGTGCTTCCTCCTGGGGTCTGAGGACTGAAACAAACTAGGGAGGGAATGTTAGCAAAAATTAGAATGAATATTCATCGCGCTTCATCTTCTGCCAAACCAGCTGCTGTGGGATGGTGGCATTCAGCCGCTTCACCCTTCAGCTCCACGTCCAGTACTGTTGCTGGTCACACCATTTCAAACCAGCTAAAATTTGAGGCTTCACGGAGACCTAAACCTATATGACACAACCAGGTTAAAACTCCAGGAGGTGAGCAGCGTAGCGATCCTGGTGCCACATAAATTTCCCAGAGGATGAAGTCCTTAAGTGCATAAAACCTGCCACACACCTGCACTCAGACAAGACACACACACAAACACACTGGAGGGCCACTAACAGGAGAGGTTGCTTAAAGAGCATTAAACTTCTAAAACACATTTCTTGCAGAAGGGATTAAAGACAATTAAAATATAGATGAAAGCACTATAAATGCAGGGTTACCTTGCAGGAAGCCAGAGAGAGATAGTATATTCCATCTTAAATCCAGTCCACAAAACAAACCTGTTTTCTTCCCCAGGGCACGTGCTCTAGGAATGGCCTTTTAGCCGCTGCTCATGTAGATGAACACCCCTGAAAGCAAGGGTGGGTAAGACCATGATGTGTAAGGATCCTGAAGAACCATTAAGTTTTCACATGGACTGTGACCTGTTCCAGCCCCTCATAAACCTTTCAGCCTGGACAGGTCTGTGGAAATCTTTGTTTTCCTTTTTAGTAAATGCAAAGGTAATAACATTCCAGAGAGAATTGTTGAGTAAATCTGCACAGCATTCCCACTTCCAGCTCCCAAAGACAGGCTCCACATACACTGTAAGAAGTATCCTGAGTCTGCGTGGAAGAACCCAAGGATAACTGACGCTGGGTTAATGAGAGCCACACATGTCCTGCAGTGCCCTGGAAAGCTGTAAGTGACACAATAAAGAGAATTTAACACCACAGGTTAACTGGGGCAGAACCAACCCTGAAACAGCACCCACAGCTCCCAGCTCAGGTGGCAGTGCCTGGCACCACGGTTTTAGGGCTTCAGAAAGAAGCCTGAAATGTACACACTTAAGTTTAATTACGCACAAGTTGGAGCAGCTGCTGATTAGTTTTGCAAGGCTCAGCCTCAGCCAGGGGGACCCCACTAAGTGCTGGGGGTCCCAGGTGAGGGCAGCCCGAGCCCCAGGCATAAGGCCATAGGATGGCTCTGCTCCGGTTCTGCTCCACCTCCACCAGGTCTCTGCTGGCACCTCGGTGCAGAGGGAAAACGTGAAGGGGCCACATTGCCTGGCGCCTTCTCTGAGCTGACAGCTCGAGCAGCCGGAGCTGCCCAGCAGAAGAGACAGTCCAGTCCCTCAAGCTCCTATTTTGGTCCATCCCTGCAGTGATCACTGGGATAAACCCTCTCACCTCCTCCTCTCCCAGACAGCAGAGCTGGAGGAGTGCCCTCCCAGTCAGTCCATTACATGGAAAAGGCAGGGGGCCACACTGAGAGCCCTGATGTGGCTCTCACCCCCTTCACTGTTGGAGATCCTGAGAGGAACACCAGGCTTGCTGGGGGAGCAGTCCCAGCACCTGCCCAGCCTTGGGGGATGATTTCGGACTGTCCACCCTCAGTGGTGGCAAAAGAGACAAACGACCCCAGCACACCGCACAGATGGCCACTTCCTTAGGGCTCTGCAGGGATCTGGACCCTCAAGAGCCAGGCTTGAGCTCCTGGGCATACACTGCATCAGTCTATTTGGCCACAGGAGCTAGAAGGAGCACAGAGCTGCTGCCCCAAACACTTTGTGGTACCTGTGACTCTACCCTTGGGTCATGGTTGATGCCAGATCATTCCCAACCCTCACAGGGACAGGCAGCAGCCCTGCCAAACGGGCTGGAAAACTATGGGCAGAACACTGATAACCAAGAGCACACCAGCAAGGAGCAGTTCCCCTATCTGCTGGTACCACTACAGGAACTCCCCAAGGGCAGTCCTGCTGTGACAGGCTCCAGTCTGCCAAAGATGAGGAACTACCTAGATAAACAGATGGGAAGCCAGACAGGTCCCTGTGCCTCATCCTTAATAGTCCTCACAGGGAAGAAGGGAGAAAGCCTCCTGTGTCCTGCCTCCTGTGGTAACTGTCCTGGCTCCTCTGCTCCACTTCACTCAGCTTTTCCTCTTTGTTCACTGCCTGGACAACCTGCACCACCATGGCAGCACCAACGGCTGCATAGTGTCCCACCTCACCTGCTGAGCACCGTGCTCACACATGCTCCGTGCCAACAACAATTCCCTGTCCTACAAGTAACCAGGACAGTCAGGAATTTTCTAAATCCCATATATTAGAAACAAATCGTTCCGTTTCAGGCAACATTAACACAAGGATCAAACCCAACTCTTGGCACCACTGCATGTGTTCCAATACCACTGCACAGCTACTCAGTTTCAGATGTGTACGTTTTTAATATTCTCAGGAAAACGGGGAAGAACACTGTATATACATATACTGAACCTGGACACAGATCTGACAAAACACCCTACACAGCTTCAAGGAAAAAGACAAAAGGACAAAACCCCCAAAGTAGTATAAAAACCCCAGAAAAACCAAAGCAAAAGGAATCCTTGGATCAATTACTGTTAAGCATCAGTCCTGTATAAAACAAGAATCACTCTGGGTTTAGGTTTGCTTCTATCGAAAATATATTTTAAATCTGTATGTCCAATTCAAATAACCCCTTTTCTTTAAAGTAGGAAAGATAAAGCACAGCACTGAACAAAAAGTGGCTTAAAATAAACCAGATCTTGTTTGCTGTACATTTAAATATTTTCTACAAGAACTTTGTTCATGTAAAAAGTCCAGAAACAAAAGAAAAGCATGTGTCACCTTTGCAACAAAAAGGCTGCAAAATCTCGGTTTTATGTAAATCAGCAGGCACAGCTCCCGAGGCTTTAAAACCAGGGAATGCTCAAAACCTCAATAGTTCCTCGACTCAAGTATTGCTCCTGGGCAATGCCATAATATTCATTAAAGAATCCATTTATCAACAGATACCACATGTCCAAGTTTTTCAGCACAGTTTTTCTCATGCTCTACTGAAAAGGATGCTTTAAAAACATTAATCTGGAATGCAAGAATCCAAGATGCTTTCTCTGCCCATTTCACACTATCCATTAGCAACTAAAAAAACCAAGATTTATACTATATCCTCCCTGATAACTAAGCATTGAGCTTTATTTTCCAAGTCATTAGCATGCACAAGAATGACCTCATGGTGAACAGATGCACTTGGATATGGCAGTGATTAGATCAGTCCTCTCAGCAGTCAAGTGTGCCCGTTCCCATTAACCCCTGAGGCGCCAGTGGCAGCGCTTGGCTAGGGGGCTTTCCTGGAAAGCAGGAACCTGCCATGGCAAGCACAAACCCCTCAGACAGAATCCTTGTGGTGGGAAAGCTAAGACTGGAGAGTCCTCCTGGGTTATCCAGTGGCCCCTTCCAATCCTCAAGGTTAACACTGTGCTTCTGGCTGCTGATCTTACACAAAAAAAGCCCAAAGCCCCAAGGAACCCTCATGAGCCACAGAAGCAGTTGAAGTCGGGGCACTGCTCTGCCCACTTCAGCTTCACCAAACTTTTTAAAGATCACACAAGTATTTTGTTGAATAACTATTTCTGGATTTGGCTGAGGGAGCAAGAGCAGCAGCTTAAAGCCTGTCCACTAAAAGGAGAGAAATCTGCAATGGGAAAGAATGAGAATAATTCAATAGTGCTGGATTGTAGAGGATTTCCTGGGCTGCCTGTCAAACCCTGCCTAATTAAAATCCAGCATGTAATGCACCAGTTTAACAACAAAGGGCGGTATTCCCAGTTTTTGTTCCTAATCTGCACATCCCCTAAATGAGTTTGGGGATGGCTATTCTGCCTAGGAGGCTGCACTTTCAATACTGAAGATACCGGGGTTATCTGTGATCCATACAGGGAGTTTAAGGCTCTACTCCTCAAAACAGCAAAGGAGATCAACTGGACAATTTTCCTGCAGGAAATGTGGCACCTGCAAGACTGGTGACAGGGAGACTAAGCTAGGGCAGGAAAACCACATCCCACGTGAGTCTGGGGATGCATCCCCAGAGGCAGCATGAGAAAATACAAAAACATCCAGTTTCAATAATTATCTCATAGTCAGTGACACCCCAGTAACATGTCACTAAGAACTGTGTTTGATTTCTCCCTACACTGTGGTAACTGCTGAGAACATGCTACACTGTGATAAGCAGCACCCTTACTCCCTGACTCTCTCTGCTGCACACATGCATTCACAGCACTGACAGGATCACACCTGAGGGTCACTATAAGGATCAGATCAGATGAGGCTTAAATTTACTTTAGCAGTTTATGCTCAGCAGAGTCAGCAGTACCTGATGGCTTGTACTGCCAACTGTGTCAGCTCCATGCATTGCACAGAATCATCAAAGCTGGAGGAGATCAACAAGTCCAGTGGCCAACCCAGCACCACCATCATCACCCTAAAATCACATCCTGATGCCTCTTGAACACTTTCAGATATGGGGAATCCAGTGCCTCCTTGGGTAGTCTGTACTGGTGCCTGACCACTTCTTCAGGGAAAATGCTTCTTTTAATTTACTACTCCCTGACTCCTTTTTCCTGTTTCAGAATAGAAACATGCCCCCTGTATTCCTAAGTGGCAGACAGGTGATTCTGGTGATTCCTGCAGGTGCAGGACAGGTGGATCTATGCCTGGAGCTGGCCTGGCTGTGGAACAGCAGAGCTGCTGGGGCTGCATCCACCCTCCCTGCCGACTGCTGAGGGGCATCTGATGGAGAACACATCCCCATGGCCACAGCTGACACTGCCCCTGCTCATCATTGACTAAATATGCAGGAGAATCAGCAGGTAACATGAGGAGACTCTGAAGCAGAGATTCTGACACCAGAAGTCATGGCCGGCCTCCAGTTCATGAGTGGGAAATTAATTCTGAGGCTCAGAAGTCTGAAAATCAGGACATAACTGGGGAAGGCTTTGCACTTAAAAACAATTAAAATAATGAAATCATACTCCTTATTTAACTGTGTTCTGAAATCCTCAGCTTCTGGGAAACTCTTTTCATGTGTTTGGCATATACAGTTTATCCTTCAGAATGAGGGGCTGCAGACACGTCTGCCCTGTCAAACCACATCTGACACAACAACATGTGCTAAAAACAACATGAAAATGAAACACAACTACACACACAGCAGAACATTTAAAACAGACCGGTATTATCTATATTTCTATTTGCTGATACGTCAACTGATAAACGATTCAAGTGCTAACAACCAGCCCTGGGCACGCGCTGTGCTCCTATTGAAATGGGTGATTTTTTTGTCTCAGACTTTTGGCAGAGTGTATAAAAGAATTTAATGCACAGCTGTTCTACTTTTTAATGTAGAAAACATTAATCAAAGCTTTAAGTTATAAGCTTTCCTAGCGTTGTTTAGTATTCCAGTTCAGCAGAGATCAATAGATCCATCCCCTGTTCCCTGACGCCTCTCCAGGACGCAGAGGCGCGATTATGTAAATGACCCCGGCTTCCTCCCCCCTCCTGCCAGCACTTATCTCCACAGCCTTCTGCCTGCTGCTCCTGGCCACCACTGCCCGGCCAGCACACGCTTCTTATCTCCTCACAAAGCTCCGAGCACGCCAGGATCAGAGCCAGCATGCCAGACAATGCTGCATGGCTGGTTTTATTCCTAAGTGATTTATGTGAGCAAATTTAATTTCTTCCTTCAGTGTTTCAGTTTAGATGGAAGATATCTGCTAACAAGTCAGGCTAAAAAGAAATACAGCAGATGTCTTGCAACGTTTATACCGGTTGGAAATAATCTATTCAACAATCCAAAAGAGAAGCAGGGAATGATTAGAAAGTGCCACTGTCACCCTAGGAGTGTCAATGACGGATTAAGGAATCTTTGTTAAGAGAGTCCAGCACACAGTGACCAGATACTTTCTGGATACTGGAAGAAAACACATTTTGGAGGCACTAGAATTGTGCATTTCAGAGTCAAAGCTCCCTTTCAGGAGAGGCTCACTTAAACTCAATCAAAGCAGCCTGGCAGTGATTGTGACTGCACACTAACCTCACCCTCCACAAGGCACATGATGAATAAATTCCCCGAGTTTGGCACAATGCTGTCACCTCTCAGCAGGCCAATAACTGATAAGCACTGATGTGCATGTGCACACACACCCACAGCACACACCCACAGCCCCATCACAAATCCTGCAGAGGCTCCAGGCCAGGTGCTGCAGGGCAGCCTGCAGTGCACTCGCCTACATTGATGGGACGCGCCCGCATCCTGCACACCACTGCAATTCCCTAACAGCACCCTGTTCCTGCATTTCTTGTGCATTAATCCCTGACCCTGGTAGCTCAGCAGCATAATCCCCATTTACCATTAACAGCAGCTTCCCCTGTGAGCAACTATTTCTGATAAGTGAGCCCCGATTCAGGTCTCGCTTTTGAACAACATATTCCCAGCTCAGCAAGAACCCAGAGTCCTGAATGAGCCTGAGCCCATCACTGCAAAAAAGTTCATTAACCTCTCCGGAGTTGGGGGTTAACAGGATAGCTGAAGAAAGGAGCAGTGTGAATAGCTCTGATGCAAAACAAATTAAAATGAATGTCATCATTCCTTTTGATATTCATTAGTTGATTCAAGAGAAGAATAGTCTTCTTAAATTTGCAAGCATTTATCTACAAAATACAGGTGTACATCTGCTGCTCGAGTGCTTCTTGGGGCTACAGAGAAGAATAATGTGCAGGGACTCACCAGTTCCACCGAGGGAGTAGCTGGGAGAGGGAGAGAAGACCTGAGCAGCAAAATCCTCAAACGTCATCGCTTCTTTGTGGTTTTGGATGATGGCTTCGAGGTACAGAGCTCTCTCCTCGTAGCTGCAATGCCCCATTAAGGAAAGATGTGTGCAGAACTCAAGGCTGTCCTACAGCATTCCCCAATCACCAGCCCCACATCCACCGGGCTGGAGCGGGCAGGGAACCAGACCAGAACTGCCCAATGGTTCTGAATGGGAGCAAAAAGGAGGAGACACATTCAGGGCTGGAAATTCAGGGTAACACCTTTTGAGCTTCCTGAGAAGCTGTGACTTGGGAGCTGCCGAGCACAGGAGCAAAGCCCCAGATCAAAACCCACTATCGCAGACAGGCTGCAGCACTAATGGGAAGCTTCTGACACACAATATTCCAGTTCCAATAACCAGAAAAGTAACTAGGTTGGAAAAAAAAGAGCTACAGGACAGAGGGACACAATCCCCTGCCCTTCATTTGTTCAGTGGACTTCTTAGAACAAATTAAGCACAATAAACCAATTTCAAAAGTGTGAAGGTTATATTTAAGGCAGGTGCTAGAAGGTGCAACCTTATGTATACCAAATAAATAATGCATAGTGGACAAACCCAGCCCACAACTTGCATGCATTACGGCCTGAATAATGCAGACAACAAAGCGAGCTAACGCCGAGACTATTGCCTTTTAATTAAAACTCGGCAACCTGGAACACACAGCATTCAAATGTGTAATCAAAAACCAGTCACCAATAAAACTTACAAGCGTAACAAGCTGAAGCAACTTTCCAGCTGTCTTAATAGGACCCCTGCTTGGGGCAGCCTTTCACAGCGGAGAAAGCAAATCTTCCCCTTTTGTGTGCAGCTTCTGTCTGCTCAGAAGGTGAATATACACTTCCAATAACAGGATAACGCCTGGGACAAATCTACAATGGGCTGGAGAGCCTCACGTATGACTTTATGAATTAGGGCTCGCTGGAGCCAGAATGACATCTCATTCTCCATTTCCTCAGTGAAAACAAAAGTTTTCAGCACCTCATTGTGTTTCTGTTATGGGGAAATGCACTCAAGCTCCACAAGGCTGTTCAGTGGGAGCAAAGGCCAAGCTGAATTTAGAAATTAGGAGCAGGAGAATAACACCAGTGACAACAGAATGCAGGTGAGGGGTGAGGGTATTTAGAATTGAAAAGCATTACTAATTAATATTGAAGTGCCATTTGTGACTTGCAGTCACAAACATTAACAAAACCACTCTGAAACACTATTAAAAAAAAATCAGAGAAAAGCATTACTTTAAGCCAGGAGACGATGCTCTAGTGTTGACCTCGAAGGGAATAAGCAAAGCACGTCCTCATTGCATGTGAGTTCCTGCAGGCGTGGTGGCAACAAAGGGAAGAGAAAGGAGAAATTTTTCGTTTAACGCTTGTAGAGAATGATTGATACGTGATAAATCTTCTTATAAACTTCCCCTGGAAGCCTGAAGAAAGAAAATCAATAGCCAGCATTTCAGCGTTTGCACCTGCTGACAGCGTTATTTGCTCAGTTTTCCTGCCTTGCCCGAAGCCCAGGAGAACGCATTCTTGACAGCGCCAGCCCCAGCCCGCGGCTGCGGGGCTGCCTCCCCTTTATGGGCTGAACTCCTGATGACTCTTGTTAATGAATAGGCTGCCAAACTTCCTCGGAGAGGAGGCACACGCCTGGGCCCAATTCTAAAGGGACTGACTGATGCCATTCAGCGCTCATTATGGAGATGCTGATTCCTCGGCGCTCGGCTGTTGCCAGGGCCCTGCGGTGCGCGCTGCCGGGCGAGCGCCGGCCGGGGCCGGCGGGGGCTGCGCGCCCGTCTGGCAGCAGCCCCTGCGACACGGAGCTGGCACGTGCTGTCACAGCGGGAGCGGACCCGGGCGTGAAAAATCGCTGAAAGGGCTCAGGGACACCGGGGGCTGGCGACCACCTGAGCCTGCGGGCTGGCCGGCAGCACTCGATTCATCGCCCGGCCGGGGCTGCTCGTGGGCTTCCAAGCAGGCCGGGTGGACAAGAGAAGGCTTTTCATGCTCTGCTTGATAATGCCCCGCTGGGTCCCGAATGGTTCTGCACATCTCACACAGCAGCAGACCCGAGCGCCGCTGCCTGCTTCGGATAAATGCTGCACGGAAACGCTGCCCAGGTTTGCTCTGCACCCAGTAAAATCCTATTGACTGAGCTGCGGGATGCTGCTTATCACACAAAAGACTGGGGAAAACCGCCCAGACAAACAGCTGAGCGGCTACAGGAGAGGCAGCTGAGGAAGAACACTCCAGGATCTGGAGAGCCCTGCAGGTTCAGCAGTGCTTTGGAGGCACACAAGGAAGACTCCGGCTCAGCACCTCTCCTGGGCACTGAAAAGCCAAAAGCAGCAGATGCAGATACCCCCAGCACAGTGAGGCCTGGTACTGTACCCCCCAGCTCCACTCACCAGCCATCCTGGCTTGGCACTCCCTGTGCCCTCCTGGGCTCTCTGGAGCAGTGGGAGCACAGCAGCTCCTGCCATATGGGCAGCGAGCGGGATGCCTGTGCTCGTTTGTACTCACAGCTTAATCAAAAGAGAATTAAGTGACTGCAGCAAAGTGAAATTAAACTCCCTGCTACCTCTGTCTGAGTACATACGCACATTTCAGAGAACAGTTGGGATTCATTAAAAAAAGAAAAAATCAACAAAAGTTTTACTGAAGTTTAGGAATTTGAATGTGGAGGCATCATGAACAAGCTATAAAACGATCCTCCAAAAAACACTTCTGTCCTGTAAAAAAAAGCATCATGAGGTTTCATGTGTATTGCCTTGTAGGAACATGTCTGTCCTGAAAATCCCTGGTGCAATACTTCTGTAAGAGCAGCCCCATGGAAACATGCTATGCCTCCAGCCTGAGAGCTGACCTCAAAATATCACTGAGTTACAAATGTTAGAACCTCACACCGAAGCTTTGTGTCACGGCTCTCCTGCGAGCTTTGGGCAGAGCACACATGACACCAAGGTTCCCCCAACACCAAGCAGAATTTAGATGAAGTGCCACATAAACTAATGGTTTAAAAATGCAACCATGGATCAGCAACCCCCTAGCTCTAAGCAGAACTGGGGGGGAGCCCTGAGTCCCTGGCTGGCTTTCCTAGAGCAGCCTCACGGCCGGAAAGCTGCAGGGAACACAAAAATCCACTGCTGCAGCAGGCCTGGCTGCAGAGGATGGGCTGTGAGCTTGAACCCTACCCTGGCAGAAAGATGGACAGCTGGCTGCCCTGATTAACTAAGCTCAGGGGACGCCCCCGTGGGGGCTTGGGGCATCTCCTGAGATCTGCAGATAAATGGACTTATACCAGACCCTCGAAGGAGCTGATCAAAAGCTCCTCTTTATTATGTATGGCAATTTGACCCACTCTTCCACGGCTGCATTATTTTGCATTTTGCTTCTGCCAATGCAAAACTCCAGAGCAAAATGTCTTAGACAGACACAAACAGGTTTGGTTTTTTTAATTTCATATGAAATTATTTCATATGAAATAACGACATTGAGATCCATGACAAGGTGTGAATGATTGATCATGAATATGTAAAAAGCTGTGGCAAAGCAGGAATTTAGGTCCTATTCAAATACAGCAATCAAATCTCAATATTTTAATCTTAGGAGCTTCTAGTAGCATTTTATCAGCATAACAATTATTTTACATTTCAACTACACAATGAAGGCTGTTTGAAAAAAACCCCAACACATTAAAATGGGAATATCAGCTATTTGCAATAAACCACATCTTTTTCCAGCAGCAGGATGACCTGCAAAGTGAAACACACATGACGTCCTTTCAGGTGGAGGATGCAGAAGAAGACAAAAGGCAGAAGCTTTTGAAAATTCACCAGAGAGGTGGGTATCACCCAGCACTCAGCTCTCACCCACCAGCATCACTTCTACATTTAACCTCTACAACACCGAGCCAGTTTCAGACACACAGTTTAAAACGTAATGACCTTGAAAAGCCTTCAAAGTCCTCATAATCTGGGTTCTGCAGGTGAACCTGAGCCATCCCAGGGTCAGGATCTGCCTACTGTTTCCCTCCCAGCACACATACCACAACACTACATCATACTAAACTGCTCTGTTGAGAAACAACGGAATATAGAAGATGATGACTTAAGCAGATGCTGAAAATACAGAACTTCTGCTTAGTAACCATAACTCCATATTGACCTCAAGCAAAACTCTCAGGGCCCCACTCCTGCTGATGGTAATGGCCAGCCCATCCTGCCCCATGCTACTACCTGAGAATAAGTTAGGTGGCATTTATATACTGTCACCAATATATGGCAAGAACAGTGCGCTCTGCTGACACAGCGGGCAGATAAAAGGCAGGAGTGTTTGTGGGTTTGTGGCCAGGCTGGGGAGAAGTGCCTGGCTGCTCTTCACAGCCTACAGGTCGTGCCAACACCGCAGGGCCCCAGTGCCATGACTGGCACCCAGGACACCACCAGGGTCCATGGAGAACACTCGCTGCAATGCCTGTTCCTGTGGCTCCAGAGGAACCCTAATGCAGCCTACTGGCATGGACCTGCTGCAACTCCCATCTGTGATGTGCAGCCCACCCGGAGAAGGGCTTTCAGGGCATCGGGCCAGTGGAGAAGCTCAAAGTATAGAGGGAGACAGCTCTTTCCAGCCCATCAGACATCAAGGCTGGCTACATGTCCACATGTCAATTCCTCCTCTACCCAATTAGGGAGATCTGCAGAAAATCTTTGAATTTACCGTTCAGTGCAAGAAACATGTGTTTCAGTTTTCTCCTGATTGTATCATAGGGCCCAAAGATGGGTCACAAAAAGAGTTTACTCCTGACACTGCAACAGCAGTTTGGAAAACATACAAGAAGATAAACATTTGGGACTTACCAAAGCAGAATAAAGCCAGGACCATAAAACTAAGGTTAGCAGAGATGTGTTGGCTGATGACCTTTTTGCACCTAATTGTCCTCCCCAGCTCTGAAGAGGATGGAGTTACTGTGCTTTTGAAATGTGGTGTTAGGCAGTTCTGGTGTGAAACTCAATCTGCTTGATAATGCTTGCCATTGTTTACGGTTTAGTGACCGCTACCACCGCATGAATTTCACCAAGAACTTTTAGGGGAATTTTAGTAACACATATCCTTCACTAAACAGGTGCAACTAAACTGTACCTGTCAGTCACCACAGACTTATGTCCTTTTTATAAACCAAAGCATCCAAGATGGAAACTTTTCAGTGGCCCGTCTTCAATCGGTCCATGTAACATCCATGTGATTGTTGGGGTCTGTGGGGCCCTCTCCCCATGGCCAGCCCCTGTTACAGCCATCTGTCCACACTGCAGCCTGGGGAGCCAGGGCTCCCTTGGCAGAGCAGGGCCAACCTGTGCCGGGCTGCTGTTCCTCCTCCTTATCCAAAACAGGCAGATGATCCCCTGCTGCCAAGAGCGAGAGCTCATCCTGTCTGCGGCAGGATTTTCTGCTGCTGTGCTACCAGTCACACTGACAGGCAGACCTCTGTGCTGGAGGGGCTGGCTGGAGCCCAGGATACCCTAGTGTGGAAGAGACACGGCTCTCCCTGGGACCGACAGGTACGGAGAGGTCTGCAAAGGGATTCTGAGTTTGTAGGATGTTTGCCCAGTGCCTCGGCACCGCCCTGCCACCTCCCACACCACAGCGAGGCCTGGGTCCCTCACAGGATCACAAAAGAACCTCAGTGCTGATTGATGGAGATGGGCTTCAGGTCTGTGAGAACCTGTGAGTGCTCCGAGTCACAGGGCACGTTGCTACGGCATTTCCCAGTGCACACGGTGCCATTCAGTGGCTCCCATGCAGATGGTTGCCAGTAATTGCTTTAAAGGGGAAAGCGCAGCAAAACAACAACAGACACACGTTTCACATGGTTTCAAAGCATCTCTGTGGAAATCAAGCAGTGTAACAGCAAAGTCATTCTGAAGGTGCCCTGAGGCAAAAGGCTCCAGCTCATGCTCATCTGTGAGGGCTGCTCATCTGTGAGGCAGCCTGGCTCCCTGGCTCCTGACACTGCTGGGCAGCGTGTGGCCCAAGGTGAGCTGGAAGCACCCGCCTGGCAGAAGCACTCGCCTGCTGCTCTGGGATAGCAAGAATATGTGGCACATTAGTCATGCCAAGTGCTTCAGGGGAGAATCTTGCATTTATTATGAGTAAGGCAGAAAACAAGCTTTCATCTTAATTTCTGAGCGCTCCCACAGGCGGGAAGTCCCCAGGAGCAGACACATGTACCATTATAGACCGACCGCTCCACAGCAGGAGCAAAGGGACACCGGGTCACCCACCTGCTCTCATACCACTCTGTACTCTGACAGCACTTGAGCTCACCCCTAAAAGCTTTGTAATTCTACCAAAGTCTCTGCAATGCTCTCCTTCCAGCTAGTCCTGTTTGTATACAGACCTGTTCTGTTGAAAAAAAAGCTGGGTCTATGCCTCATCCCGTTTATTAATTTTGTTCGCCATGTGTTCCTCGCGTTCTACAGAGGTGACAAACATACACAACTGTCCCTAAAACATGGCACTGAACATTTTGCAGGGAGCAACCAGCCCTCTGTCCATCCAAGGTCCAGTCGGCCACTGCATGCTGTACTTACCACTGTACTAACACGGCTTGGACAAAAATACTTCAATTACAATGATGACATAATGGCCTGTTACCAGTTCAGAGCTGCAGAAGTCCTGACTGGTAACTCATTCAACAGGGCACAGTGAGATCTTACCAAGAGGCTGCTTATGAAAGAGTTCTGTACTGTGAGACCTGGACACAAGGTTTTCACCAGTAAATTAGTGGGGCATAATTCCCCCCAAATATACTTTCTCTGAAAGTAGCCATACAGTTCTCTACTCAGTCCTGAGAGATAAAGGGACAGGAGTTGCCCAGGTGTACTTGAAAGCCACCTTCCCAGTGTCCCAGACCAGTGATGTTGCTCCTCTCTCCTGAAGGCACTGGGAAGAGCAAGAACCTATGCTGTGATCACAGTGAGCCACTCGGGCAGGATCCACACTACCTCCACTGTGAAATTCCAGGTGCACCTCACAGGGATCCAGCCAAACCCCAGATCCTGAGGGAGTGCAGCCAAGACAGCTGGGCAATGAGATTCTCCCACCATAAATGAAGAGGAGCTGCTGGCAAGGGGAGGCTGAGCCAGCTACACCTTCCTATCCTGTACCCAGACGTGTAGGAGAAGTGCAGACTTGCCTGCAAGGTTTGTGAGCTTATTTTATGAATTATATCAGTTGATGACAAAATGCTGTTGGTACTGACTTAGATCTTAAAATTTTATAATGAAAAAGAAAAGGCCCCAAAAAGCAAAAGACAGAGGGTTATAAAGGTTTTTGAACCAGTGCCGTTATACTTTGGTCATTGCAGATACACAAACACACAGACTTGCAGTGTCTCCAGTTTAACAGCCATGTACATTTAACATTCCTACAGTTGTTAATATTCTTCTCCCCAAACACAAGGATATTCTAAAGCCAGAAATGTCACCAAAAGTGTTCACATGCCACACGAGATCTGCTCCACAGTGCACCTGGACAAAAGGAGCAGGTCAAGTTCCACCAAAGCAGTACATGGGTGAAGGTACAGTTGGGAATGTCCTGGGATAACACCAAATTACAAACCATTCACAATCTGAAGGTGCCAACCTCTACAGTTCCCAGCTTTGAACCTAAACTGCCAGAGATGGGGGAAGGGGAGGTAAGACTTTTTTAATGTGAATGTGCTACAAAACTGTTTCCATACAGTCTAGAACAAAATTAGTTGCACTGCCATTCACGGGGTGTGATTCCCACCCCATGGAACAACTGCAGTAACACTAAGGTGGCTTTGTGTGCTCACTGAGCCTCACTGAGCTGCTGCTGAGCAGCACACAGACAGAGGGATTCTTGGAATTATATAGAATATAAATGCACACGCCAAATGAATTTGTTCCTAAAAGAAGCTCAATTAATTTAGTTCTAACTGAATCACAGACAGTGGAACAACATCTCAGAAAGGGGCACCTCTGTACCTTGGATATAACTGATGGACTGTCAAACTCATTCATTAGGGAACAAGTCTTTTCAATTTATAAATATATTTTCTCATCTACTGAATGTTACCAAATTCTGTCAGTTTGATAGGAATAAGATGATCTGACAGCTACAAGCAGAACAAAATATAATTACACTAAGTAATTTTGCACCTTCTAGTTTATTGCAGATCTTTTCATTATTTCTGGGTCTAACACTAAATGGCTCAGTTTTGGCTCTATTATAGTTGGTAATTTACATTTATTACAATCAGGGACAGGTAAATGAGGCTTATTATCATATCCATTATGAGTGACACCATTTGCAAGGTGCTTAACACGAGACTTATTGCTGCGGTGAGACAGGCTGGGAAATCGCTCAAGGTTAGAGGGTAGGAAAGAAGAACAAATTAGAGAAGGCCCAGCAAGAAACCAGTGGGGATGTCCCAGCTTTAAATTAAAACCAATGTAAGGAGGACAGAGGTTTAGAATTATCACCTGACACATTTGTGAATGTTCCAAAGCCGGGACTGAGTGCACAGGGCACAGGGCTCTGCGTGGCACACGTGGACAAACAGCTCCCAGGTCTGACTGAGCGCCGGAGGCTGCAGGGCCTCCTTGTGGACTCCAGTTCTCAGTGTGCCTCTCCAGGCTCTATCTGTGTCCCTGAGCAGGTCCCTCCAGCCACACTGACCAGTGGCTGGCACTGCAACCAGAACCACTGCAGTGTGGAACTGCAGGACTCGCCTGTTCTCACTGGCGCTGCCTCTGGCCGGGCAGCTGAGCCCAGAGTTCCCCGGGAGGTGGCTGCACTTCAGTGATACTGGTGGGCATTGTAGGGTTAACAAGGAGCACAGGGAAATCTTTTATTCGTGTAACATAGAATGCCTTTTGTTGATCTTTGAATAATGTTGCTTAAAATCCATTAAATGAACATACCCTTCCTTCAAACAGCCTGCAACAGGTAGAGCAGTGCACACTCACTGCTGGCCACCTCAGCCAAACAGCATCCCCAAAAGCAGTTGATTAAGTCAGCATTTAAAACATTTTTTTCCTTTCAAGGTGACCTCCCAGTGGGTGAACTGGATTCCACTTCCCCAATACAGTTCAGCCAGTGTGCATGCTGTGATAGCTCCAAATTTTCCCAAATGAGTAAATTAAAATTCTGGTGCATATTTATGAAATCTGTGTTTTTTTAACTTATGAGGTGGGATGTGTGAGTGGAGACTGAGCAAAAGTGAAAATATAAGTGACTGCTTCACAAAAAGGCAAGTCAATACATTAGTTTCACTGCTGGTAACTTTTAAATGTTCTATTGTTTCTGAAAAAAATTCCCCATAAGTTTCAAGTGACTCAGGGTGGCCATGAAGTCTTATCATTGCAATTGATTACGGGACAAGTTCCTGAGTGAGCAGTACAATACCCTATTAAACAACCAAGTTCTAAATCCAAGCACAAGAGAAATGATGGTGGAAGTGGAGAGAGAGCAGTGGGGAGGGCTGCTTGGCTGGCTGCACACCCGAGCTGACAGCCTGCTTTAGCACCCAGGACTGGCCAAGTTCAAACCAGCTCTGAAAAGAAGTGAGAATGAAACCAGAAACCAGGCTATTGCATGCAGGTTCATATTGTATGCAAGTATTAACACACAGGGGAAGGGCAATGGAAGTGCCAGAGAAAAATTCCTGCCTATAGGAATAAATATGACAGAAATAAGGAGTGACAAAACACAAAGTGATCCCAAAGAACATCTGAGGTGCTGCAGGAGCCCTACCCAGTCAGAGGCATTCTGTGTATTCAGGTTAAAAGCCACTGAGGAGCAATGCAGGAGCAGAGCAGGCTGGGGCTGGGAAGTTGCAGATCACCAGGTGGGAGGTGCAATGACCTGTGCCCGTGTGAGAACCCCCGATGCTCACAAGGCTGGGTCACACAGATACACCAGGGAAGAGCATCAGTGAACAACTATGCTGTGCAAGCACCAGGGCTGTGTACTCCTGCACCCTCAAGGTGTCTGGGTTATGGAGCACCCACTTCCACCATGATGAGATTATGGCCAACTCGCAGAGCGGCAGCACTTTGTTAAAACAGACAATTAATCTGATTTGAGATGACAAATAAGCGAGCCAGCGCTGCTGCAGAGACAGCTGGGAGGGGAGGGGGTGAATCCTGCAGGAGAGTCACAGGTCCCTGTGAGCCAGCACAGGCAGGGGAGGTGGATGGCAATTGGTGACAAGTGAGTTGCTCTGGTCGTTTCTCCAGGACTCCCAAAACCTGTCCCTCAGCTCCCGGTGACAGCACTGCAGCAGCCTGCTCTGCACAGCCATCAGCTCCATCTGCTTCCTGCCAGGCTTCTGAAACATCTCATTCTGCAATCAGCACTGAGACGCTCCTTTGTGAGGTGACTGCAAATCACCGCCCGGGCCAACCCTTCCCTGGCACGTGCCTGCAGCTCCACGTCACAGAAAGGATCCTAATGGAGCAGCAGCTTGGTCCTGGTGCCCAGGGGACGCTGTGCCCAGGTGGCACAGCCTCCCCACAGACCCAGCCTGAGCACAAGCATGGGAAGCTTCCACTAAAGTACATCACTTCCTCATTGTTCTCACTGCTGCTTCCAGCCAGTGCCCTTTAAGCGAAACTTCTGAAGTTCTTTGACATCCTTAACTGCTGAGTCATGTCGATTATAAAAGGAGATGATGAGGATTCCAAAGAGCAGGCGCAGGAGCACAGGATGAATTTTTAATGAAGCATCACAGTTGGTGGAAGAGGAGAAGGGGGACTATGACCCAGAGAAGAAGCTACACAGCAGGGACACTGCATGCTGCTCTCAGGTTTTTCTGTATTCGAGTTTTGTTTAACTTACTGTCTCAAATTTCACACAGTTTGAAAGGAAGGCTTTTATCATTCAATTACCAACTAATCCGTCTTCTGCAGAACACAACCAGTGCTCCACTCACTCCTGCCCAGTTACACACAGTCTCTTCCCATACTTATATTCTGAGGAACTCAGGAAACCATTCCTTCCCAGCCAGTTACAAATGGAGAATTGGTGTCTTTTGGCATAAGAAAAGCTGTTTGTAGCTTCTCATTCTCCACACACCTTTGTCACTATGACTGTCACCACCCACATCGGGCCCCTGCTACATCAGCTCAAGCTGGTCCTGTGAGCAGCCTGCAAAATTTTATCCATTAGCTGGAAAATACCCACTGCAACCCAAGATGAGCCCATCCAAATAATTTCACTTGCCAATTAACTCTGGAAATACATTACAGCCTTGTCTTTAGGTGGGATTTCAGAGCCTACAGCGAGTGCCTCTTGCACTGCCAAGCTTTCTGGTTTGGACCCATGGCATGTGACTCAGTGTAACTGCAGGAACACTGGCACACAGAAGTGGGATACTGCATATTAAATATTTGGCTTTTTTGGCAATATCTCTCTTCAGTGCCTGCCCTGGTATTTATCTATGCAGGCACACTGCTATCTGATCCATTGGACAATGCCAGCAGTATCACTGCAGATGCTGCTACCTTGGGAAAGGTTGGGCTCCAGGCACTTGAATCTGCCTCTGAAGCAGACACTGCTCTGCAGCCTGAAACAATGCCCAGCACTTCGCCATGAAAAGAGAGAAAGTGAACATTAGCACATCAAAGGCCCCTTTCTGAAAGAGGAAAAATTGCACGATGCACACTTTAATCTTTCTGACAATCTATGCATGGCCCGAGCTGAATTTGTTTCTCACACAAATGGGAATGCTCCATGCGAGCACATCTGTACCAACAGCAACAAGAACAGAGAAACATGAGCTAGCACAGACTTTGAACTTTTAAATATGGATTAACATGCAATAATATTTAACAGCTGATAGAACAACATCCCTCTTATCTCTCTTAATAAACTCAAATAACATCATACATTTTACAGGAAACCTACAGAAAGGCTGCTAAAAATATTTTAATCTAAAAATAAGTTAGTATTAAACAAAATCCAGGCAATATTAAAATCTTAATGTAAATGTCTATTGCATAAAATCAGTTATCTGACAAAGAACAGCCTTGAGTGTAATTCCCTTAATTAACACTTCCATTTAGCTAACTAAGGGTGGAATTTGACAGCTACTTACAGATTTAAAAGAAAATATTGCTAAAATACATATTCAGCATCTAAACTCCTTCTGCTGCATTAAGGCAGGTCTGTAGGTCCTCTTTGCACTGGGACGACTCACACCCATCAACCCTGAGAAGCAAGCACTGGGGACATCTCTGCACATCCAGAAAACCAGAGCACAGTCAACAGCACTATCCCACCATAGAGGAGTAAGAGGTTCCTCCTCTCATTCCTTCACTGGGATGCCCTGTTTGCTGCTCAAGCTTCATCAAGCTTGTCTGCACATTTTTTCATTTGAAAATGTGTTAGTGTAGATGCTTGTGGAGAACAGGAGAGGGACTGCCCAGGAAGAACATGCCAGTTTTCTCCATGTAAACAAAACTGCAGTCCCTAAATATCATCTGTAATGGAGTGTTATGATTTACAAACATGCCTTAGTAAATGAACATGCTGAATGGATTTGTTCCTAACTCAGTCTCAGTCGGTGAAACAACGTCTTGGAAGAACTTCAACAAGATCCCAGCCTTGGACTTGCAGAACATCAGCAATGGAGAAAAGGCAGCACTGTGGCTGAGTCCCACACACTTGGCACTGCACACAAACTGGCACGTTCCCAGACAAAACACCTGTACCTCCCAAAAAGCTTGAGGAAAAAATACAATTTTTCTTGCAAATCTGCCAGTAACTTAAAACACTTCAGTCCCAAAAAGGAGCAGGGGGCACACGTGGATTTGCCAAGTGGACTGCTTAAAATGTGGGATTTGTGATGAGATGACAAGCTGGCACACAGAAATACTGGAAAAGGAATTAAAAGTAGCTGTTTTGGAAATCTCTCTACAAGGAAGCCTGCCTGTGCCTTGGGCACTCACCATACCACAGACCTGTATGGTGACATCACATACACTGAAGTACCACAGAACCAGGGGCTCTCTGCACTCATTTCACAAAATCCATCTGCAATTTACAGGGTTTGCGTTGCTAAACACGGCCCCAGGCCCAAGACCTTTATTTCCCTTCATATTTTGCTTCTCCAGGATACAGCCTGGCTCAAAGCACTGGCTAAAATGCATACTGGGGGAGGAATGAATGGCTGGACCGGACAGATGGTCGGCCTTTGGATACTGAAAGGATTTTGAGGGAGTTGAGTAGTAGGACTTAATTCTTGTCCTGAATATTGAAGGTAAACACAGATCAATCCAAACGAGGCAGAGCACAGCTACAGCCTGACACCTCTGTGCTGTGTGTAAAAACCAGCAGCAGATCATGAATGTAACAATGCAGAACAACCACAACACTTTCTTTAAACTCCTGCAACTGGAAATACTGCCTCTCCTGTCTGCTTAGCAAACACAAATTAAATGATTTTTTTTGAAAAAGCAATGATTTATTGCCTGCCCACAGATCACTGACTCAGCATGTTACTGCACAGTCAGAATGCACAGAGGTGAAGCAGAGAAATTCTCAGGACTCAGGAGCTTGGGTCCTGCTGATTTCTTCCAGTCCTGGACCACAACAGTCTCTCTGACAACTCCAGCAGCAGTGGTGGATTCTGCTCCGTCCTAAAAATCTCTTTGTAGTGAATGCTACATAAAACTAACAAAGCTGTCTAGGGCCTGATGTCTAAATGTAACAAAAGGACGATATATGAGGGCAAGAAAATGTGTGTAGGCAGGTATCACGTTTCTAATGTTCTTCCAGTAAGTACTAACATGAAAAATAAAACATTTGGTTTACTGATCTCTGTGTATTTTCCTTAACAGTACAAGGAAAGATTCAAACCCATTGGTTTGGGCAGTAAAGAACACTGGAGACCCTGTCAGGCATTTGTTTGCAAACCCCAGTTTCACAGATACTGTAAGTGACACACAAAGTGGGAACAGAAAGTAAAATCTCTCCACTTTGCTTTCTGAGATGCTGGGACTTAGCGTGTTGACTTTTGGGATTCCAAACTGTACGTTGCTGTGGCATTTAAAACAAACGGAAATGCTGGCATGCAAATCCTATTCAGCAACCTGAGAATACTGAGAGCTTTTACAAGGCAAAGAACACGTTAAAAGTTCATTAATTAACCAGTGCTTGGGAACAGATGGAATGGCTATCTGGGCTCTAATTACTGTAAGTTGGGACAGAGGTTCACAGACCTTAATGAGGTTCAATAAAATGAATGATTACACATCAATCACAATTAAAGAAACCTGTAAGATGAGCTGAATTATCATGGCAACAAGTCATAAAACATTGGAGCATAAAACCCAACAGGTTCTGCAAAAGCTTAGAAAGAATAGGTTTCTGAATTCAAACAGTTCTCCTGAACTGAATCAATCCCTCTCTCCTGCCAGGCTTGAGGAGTTAAGGATGAGGGCTGTGCTGTCCCTCTGGCAGCCCAGGGCTGGTGTAGTTGCTATTCCTACAGCTTGAAACCTTCAGATAACACAGACTTATATTTAACAGTTAAGGACAGAAAAATCTTCCATTTCTTACCACCAGAGCTGCCTGTGGGAAATGGTGTTTTCAGAGCACCAGAATTCTCAGCTTTGGGAAAGGCTGGCAGTAGAGAGAGGAAAGTGGTGGGCTGGACACAGAAATTCAAAGCGCAAAGCCCTGTTCACTTACGATCTGGAGAAAGTCTGAGCATCGGCTTCAAGGTTTGTTCTCCGAAGTGCTCTGTGCTTCTGTGATCCTGCCTGGACTGCCACACTACCTGAAGGGTGCCAGTCTGTCAAGCACAGCCCTCACAAGCCCCCTCTCCATACAAGAAGCCAGTCAGGGTCACAGGGATGGCACAAGTTCAGGAAAGAGCTTTCAGAAACACAGAAACACTTTCAGGAAAGCAAGGGCACGGGAGCTTGAGCTCTCTCCCCAAGCTGTAATGGATTCACTGTCAATTGCACATTTTTGGTGTCGAAGCTGAGCTAAGGCCAAGTTTGTTACACAGGTAACACTTCAGAGTTCAGTGAAACAACTGCTCTCCCAACAACCCTTCGGGGGTTGCCAGCTGGAAGACAGGAGGGGGAAGGCCTCTTTTACTTCAGGAAGCCACAAGCTGTAGGTCAGCAAGGTGTTAGATAATCCTCACTGTCTCACAGGTGAAAATCAGCCAGGTGGATGATCTAAAGAAGTGCCATAAATCCAGTCACAGTTACAGTTCTCCGAGAAAACTAGCCTGGGCCAATTCAGAGAAGTATTAACACCTAGCAAATTACCTGAGACTTTGTTTAAAATACTGTACACACACTAGATTGTTACTAAACATTAGGTTAAAAGAAATCATCAAAGCCATCTGCTTCTGTTTATACACCAGAACACTGACAGTTAAAGGCACTGGGAAATACACACAGAATTACGTTGCTGAAGAAAAAAAAAACTCCACAAATTCAATATGCCAGCGAGAAAACCTGCTAAAAAAGTAGCTTTCTCTTATTCCTCTCACTTGATGTCTCTATGTTCATGTCCCCAGGAACAGGATGGCTTTTGAAGCTTTTCAAATGCAGGTAGAAGGGAAGCCTTTCCTCTCTAAAGGACACTGTAGGATTATGGTGCTGCCCATCAAAGTATCTTTTATATAAGAGGTACAGAAATTTCTGTACCTGCCTGCTTTTGGTGTCAGCTGCACAGAGCCAGTCAGGCTGGAGGGGAGTCAGATCTGTCTTGTCTCCTCAAAGAATGGCCAGCACCCAACTCAGCCATTCATTTTCAACAACGGAGAAACTAAGTCATGAAGAAAATCCAAATCTAAGCCTAAAAACATATTTTTCCTGTTTCAAAAGTTATTCCTTAACTTTTAATTAAGCAATTTCAGCATGTATGGCTCATGGAAACCACACACTGAAGTCAGGGTCTCTTCAAAAGAGAAAAAGACAAGTTTGAAAAATGACCTAAACCTGTACTGGCAATGGTACGTTTGTTTTACCACCAGTGCCTGGAGTGCTGGGGAAGTACCCGTGGAAATGCTCACACATGGATCTGCTCTCCTGCAGCCTTTGTGCCTTCCCACTGCTGTTTCTGGGACAAGGGAACAGCCCTGCTGGATGGAAACTGCCTTTCCAAGGCTGGCACCCGGGCTTTGGCCCTGGTGAGGACATGGTGCATCCCACTGTAGGCTGCCATGGAGTCATCAGCCCCCCAAGAGCCTTCCAGCCATCCCCTAGGAAGGATTCTTCCTAAATCCATGCTGGCATGAGCCTTCCCCTGCTGCAGCACTGTCCATGGGGGACCTGGTAACAAGTGGCTCCCGGGGAGCCTGAGGACCAAGCTTGGCCACCTCGGTCCCTGGCCACAGGTCCCTTTGTTCCTTCCTTTGTTGCACCGGAGGGAGCGGGAGCGAGCAACTCCCGCTGCTGCCCCGTGCTCCTGCCTCCCGCACGCTTTTTGTCTCAGAACACTCTGCGCCAGCCCCAGCTCCTCACTCCCTCCTAACCAGCCTTTCCTTTTCATGACCTATATAATTCCACAGAAAGCAACCAGGATCCGCTTCAGTTCTCCCTGAATTTTGCAGTTTAATTTCACAATTACACTGCAAGAACTGAGACGCATCCTTTTAATCTAAATGATTCGAGGTAATTTAACTCGATTTTATTAAAACATTGTAACGATCGCTGTACCCTCTGCACAAAGGAATCAGACTGGAAGGTTAAGAATTAGCATCAGGGATACTAGCAGCCCCCTCTAGTTGGAAAGTGCATTATTATTGTCCCTGAAGAGCCAGTAAATAGCAAAGATCCCCAAATATTACCAGCTGCTTACACCAAGCAGCTTGGGAGCTCGTGCTGGAATACATAATCCTTGTAAATCCACTGGCTACAATGCTTGGATTTCCTCCTCTTAAATTAAAATAACTTTTTATTATCTATGGTGGAGACGTGCAATTTTTTTTTAATATGTTAACTACCGAAAAATTTTAAAAACCCAGCATTTGACAAGGGATCCACTTTGGAACAAAAAAACCTGCCGCACGATAGAGCGGTGATTTGCAAACCGGCTTTCACTGAAATTTAAAATAAGCGTTAGAGCGTGCATATGCTTTAAATAAATATAGGGTTTCAGATATTGATCCAGAACCCACCTCCTTACATTTCCATGGCTTTGAAACTAAAGAAGAGGCTTTTTAGCCTGAGGGGTTAAAAGTGTGGGTGTGGAACTAGGCTTTTGTTGGAAAAATTAGCAATGCTATGAGTCATTGTGTATTAGCGGCAGAATAGTTTTGCATCTTGTATGAATCCAGACACCATATGCCATGCGAGGCCGGCCGGCGCTGCCGCGCCACGTGGGCAACCCCAGCGGAAAGGCTGGCGGAGAGCGGCGGCGGCCGCGAAGCGCGGCCAGTCCGGCCCGCCGGACATTGTCGGGAGCAGCAGGAACAGCTGGTAAGCCAGCAGAGCCCCGCTCGCCCGGCCCGCATGCTAATGAGGCGGCCGGGCCACACAAAGCCCCGCGCCCGGGGGAGCGACCCCGGGGCCCGCGGGAGCCGTGCGAGGGCTCGGCCCACGCCCCGCCGCCCGCTCTGCGAGTGGCATCGCCGGCCCCGCTCCGCCAGCCCCCCTCACTCACTCACAGCCACAGAAACCCAGTCCCTCTGCTTTTCACCGACCTGTTTGTGACAAAACCTGAACAACAACAACACCGGGAAAGCCCCAAGCGCGAGCAGGAATTCACAGTAACGCTTCCGAAAGACACCACGGAGCTTTAACTATGCACGTCTCTTCAAAGTTAACGGGGGAAAGCAGCAAAATCGTCAAAAAATACTTTGAAAAGACACAGAATGCAAGTCCCTTGCAAACCGGCAAGAACCACCACAAGGTGGGATGAAGTACTTGTTAGTAACCTGAAGATACCAATTTTGCTTCTGTCAAAAATCCAACGAATGAGAGAGCTCCTTTCACGACACACAAACCGGAGGCTCTTTGTGTCACACAGAAGAAAACATTAAGCACCGCGGGACAGGTGTTAGCACCTCTGTGTGCCCCACACCTTCCCGTGAAAGGAATGTTTACTGCTCATAAACCAAGCCCCGCACCGCACTGTGTGACCCCTGGAAGCTGCCAGCAGGGCATCCCCGTCCCAGGCTCCTGGGAGCGGCCTTGGCAGGGCATGATTACACCATCCAAAACACACTTTCCAGCAAGATCAGAACTTCCCAGTCTCTGTCAGTACTTAGAGATGCGTGGCTGTGTGTTTTAGGACCCTTGTTTGCAACCAGTACACATACTGGTTGTTCTAGTAAACATACTAGTCATTTAGAAATCCAAGACTGAGTTTGTTTCGTCGGGTTGTTTTCCTGACACATACCACACAGTGAACTCACATTTCATTTAAAAACATTATATTCTCGATGCCACTTGACTCCAGGTTTGTTTTTGGAACTCTCCATTATATCAGCCAGCAAAGAAGAGCCTCTGCTACTGCTGGGGTTTATTTAGTGAAGAGCATAGATGCTGCCCTGAGATCAGCGGTTTAAAACTGTGTTGGAATCAGCCTGGGATTTTCTTAACAACCCTCAGCGAACTTGGCAGCTCCCAGTCATGGGGGAGGTGAGTGGTGCCTCATGTTATAGCGACAAAATAAACTGCAATGTTCCTGTGCAGCCTCCCTGGATACTCCAGCCACCCCAGCAATGCGGGTACAAGCTGTGTGTCTAACAAGGGCCCATCTGCAGGTTCAGGGATGGACATGAAACAGAAAATAGGGAAATGTGATCCCATTGTGTCGGCACAGTGCAGCAGCGTGCGGAGTTGAGACCTGCAGAAGCATTTTCCACTCTTTAGATATGCACCGGCGGGACGCAGTGGATTCTCTGTGAGTCCATGAAGAGCTCTATGAATGAGAGCTCCGGAGCCGCCTCCACAATCCCATGTAATGCCACCTAAAAGCTTTGCCTCGCATGACTTAGTACAGGCTGCAGCAGATTAGAGGCATCGATCGCTGCCTGGAGAAGGCTCTGGCTGTGAGGAGGGAAGGCAGAGGAGACAGACATTGATCAGCTATGGTGGGGGCCATGAAGGGCAGAGCTGTCAGCGCCTGCCCACACAGCCTCACCCAGGGCCCCCCTCAGGTCTGGGCACCCCTGGCCAAGCGTGGCAAGCTGGACCTGCTGCTCCCCACGGACACTGGCAGAACACTTGTCAGGTGCCGTGTTACATAAACTGTCACACGTGCTTTAGAATTTCATTGCCATTTCTATCAGTATTGGTGTAGCTGGAGGGCACCACTTCTTGGGATGAAATACAGGGGACAAACTATGAACGCCCTCTGAAAGGAGTAGCAGGTTTTCTATTTCATTTCCCTAGCACAATCAAACACTGCCACATACCCACAGCAGAGCTCCAAATGCCAGTGCCACAAAACACAAGTAGAGAGGGACACAAAACGTGTCTGACACCACATGAGCCTCCAGAACATCTGAGAGCCATTAACACAATTAAGTCCATCATAGCAAATACCTTTTTTTCATATATAAAGCAAGTAAGCAGATCAGGCACTCTCTATTATGTTAATCAGAAATTGGCTTAAACCAAGAAAGGGATTTAATTCAAAATTTGAGGCTGATGTTCTTTGCTTAATCTTCTTGGTTCCAGATATTAACACATCTAGGATATATTAGTATGTCAATATCTGGATGAGATGTAATGAATTGAAGTTATGGATCTCTTTTTTGTTATGTGTTTAGATGGAGTTTTGGCTTTACCTTGCCAAGCTGCTGGCTGGCACACCACTGCCATTACAGTGGAGAAAACAGCGAGTTACTCATGTATCAAATTACTTCTCCAGCATAAGGGCATGTGTTTTCCTCAGGCCAGCAAAAAGGAGTGCAAACTGTGAGCTGTGAAATGGTGACATCCAGTGCTCAGATATTACATAAGGAGTTCTCATCTTCACCATGTTCGTTTGTGCTTGTTCCGATGCACAGACACTTCCAACACCCCATGTCCCAGCCAAGTGGAGTGCAGGAGTCTACAGACAGAGTAAGATCAAACCAACTTATCCCAAAAGCAAGATTGTGCACAGAGATAATTTTATAATCAGTATGTTAATAAACCCCAACAAGAACTAGCTCCCTATTTACTCATTCACAATAAGTAGATGTAGTAGCAAAACTCCATTTTGGAATTGCTAAGAACATAATTTAAAGACTGCCAGAAATCACTTAAAAACACGGAGAAGAAGTCCACTGGAGTTGGCACACGGGCCATGTTCCACTCTCCCCAAGGCAGATTACAAAGAGCTCCTCAAAGCTGAGGTAACGTTTCAGACACGTTGGGGTATTTTCTACTTTTCTCTAAATTCAGTGAGCATCCCAGTCAGGAAGAACTGAGAGTACAAGAGTTATTTGCAATAGTGGAGGACAAAAATTCCCAAGTGGTAAGATACTACAAATAACACTGAAACTATTTTTAAATCAAGCCAATTCAATGCAAGGAGAAAAGAAACAGCTCTGTTTGGAAAGATAACCCAGGCAGTGAGAATTATATTTCTCTGGGGATTCTAAGAGGAGCTTTTTGCTCAGACATCAGTATCCCCAAATCCCTAAGTCTCTTTGGAGACCAGGATTAAATTATGGGCCAACCAAAGTGCGTGACACCTGCCAAACTAGCCACATTTTCATGTCTGAAGGTTGACTAGCACCCGAGCTTAGGAACTGTCAGCTTAGACAGCAGCTGCCAATCAGATCTGTAATACTTCAGTCCAAATGCTGTTTTCCCGCAATATTTATCCTGAGACAAGAGCAGCTCCAAAAGAGGAGCTCTGCTGCAGCTTAGTGCCATGGTACTCCAGTTCACACAAGTGTTCAGAAATCCTTCCCAGCACACAGCTTGTTTCGCACAAGCTGGACGAGCATTCAGGGATGCACTTTTACAGCCCCACTCCCACCAGTTTTTGAAAAATACAGAATTGCTGGAAGCAGAACAGACCCTTGCTTAGTTATAACATATAACAATTTGTTTGCAAGAGACATTGTTCCTTCCTTTCCCCAGCACATACAAAGGAGGCTCCGATGCGCTCAATATGTGCATAAATACATTCCTTTCAATACAACAATTGTAGTAAGCTGAAATATTATTTCATATTCTTCTAAAAGTTAAGTCAGCTTATTACTTATAATTTCTGTGAGTCCCGGTCACATTTAAAGTCAGGTACTGCCTGAAAAAGCTGCCTGGAGAGGCTGCTGGAATACACTGCCTCGTGGTCAGCAGTTACTCAAGGATGGCAAGAGTCCCAATTAGCAGAGGCTGCAGCTGCTCAGCCGCAGTGCTCCATGGCACCAAGGAGGAATAAAATGGGAATTTGGAACATAAACTGATGTACAATCATCCCTGCCCGTGGAAGCACTGCAGCAGTGGCACAAGACAGCACTGTTCCAAAGATAACTGAGCTGTGCTTGCACCACCCTGGGCTGGCTCCTGTGGAGTGCCATCATATTCCCTTCGATGGACACAAAGAATCTCTAGCCAGAACGGCTCTAAGCTGAAGTTAAAATGTAGTTAATTGTTTTTAATGAATCCCTTGCCCTAACGAATTCCTTAAAACCAATAGCATTACATTAACGTAAAAAAAGATATTTAAAAAGTCTGATGTGGCCTGCTGTAGTTACCGGCTTCATTTTCAGAGATTTCCAACAGAAATCTGTATTTGGGCACGGCAGTGGAATTTGTGTCATCATGACCAAGCGGCTGCTGGCAGCGAGATGCTCCTGTGGCTCTGCGGTTCTGGTCCCCATGGAAACCGGACTCAGATATTGTCCTCCAGTCGCTGGAGCACCAAGTCGGGAGCCTTTTGTGCCTGATGAGATTTCTTCCACAACCTTCCAGCAACAGACCCTACAGCTTCCTCCTGACTCTTTCCTAATTGAGATGCAAATTAATCTCTGTGGCTGATTACACTTCCCTTACAGCCCCTGACAAGTGCAGCTGTAGCTGGAGTTTACAGACTTTCCAACAAGTGACTTCAGCTGTCACTGCTGGCAAGGTGCTGCCCCGGCTCCCCAGCACCACGCAGGGCAGAACAGGGATGAGTGCCTGCGGGTACTTCACACCCTTCCACTGCTCCAGCATCACGGACACAGCACCTTATCTTGTGGAATTGCATTTTATGGAAATGGCATGCTCTGACTCACCCCTGGAAAGTGTATGGTTTATCCCAAGTCTGTACCCTCCCTGCAGTATCGTGTGTCTGTAACTCTATTGGCTGGAGAATCTTACCGCGCCCATTCCGAAGCTCTCTGTTAAGGGTGCAAGCAGAGAGGGCTCGCTCTCTTTGCCCTGGAGGTCTACGGGGGCTCTGCTCCTCTCCCTTTCCCTCTCCCCCTCCTTCCCCCTCTCCCTCAGTGACCATGCTGCCTTCCTGGGTTCGAACTCCAAATAAATCCTCATCCCATCAGCACCTCACCAGCTGTCTAGAGTCTCCTTGCCTGCCTGCATGCGAACACCCACGACCCTAGGACCCGGGGGGCTCCCAGGGAACCCCGCCCCGGGGACCCTCCTAAATCTAAATTACAACACTCATCCTCACTGAACCACTGACAGCAGACAAAGAGTTTGATCCGTCCGTACCCACGCTGGAGTCCAAACGTCTTCAGCTACTGACCCCTAGCAAAGATGTTGCCTTTTAACATGGCCCATGTGCCAAAGAGAAGCTGCAGATCCTCCTCAGCTCTGCCTCATTCTGGCCTGCAGCCCTCATCTCAACTACAGTTATGACTGGTGTGTGCCAAACATCATCCCTCACTTTGCCAGCAACATTGCTTTCTATTTCTCCCTCCTACTGACATTTTTGGACTTATTTCCATCTTCGGTCTGATAAAGGTACTTTCATTTACTGTTTGCACTGCTGGGTCTGCTTGCCTGCTGTCCTGCTTGTGGCAGCTGACACAGCAAACACCCAACCTGAATCACTCACCCTTTGGGAACTGCACTGGACAGGCCTATAATCACCTTCACACATCTACACACTCACATTCCAACTGCTAGCTTTAGTGTACCTCAAGAGTATGCACTACCTACAGAATGGATTAGGGATAGCTTTCTCTCCTGCTGCAGTATCGCCCCAAAGGGATCTGGCCACCACATGCCCTTTGTCTCATTTCAGGAGTTTCTCAATCCACTTTCATTTATCAGACAAGTAGCAGCCGATTCACTACGGACAGCACTGGTGCAAAAGTAGATGCAAAAAAAGGCAGAAAGGAATGTGGGGACAGATGCTGCCTCAGAGCTGCGTGGAGCAGCCTGTGCTGCGCTGTCTGTGCAGGTCTGTCACTCCAGGGACGCACAGGGATGCTCAGGGAGACCCTGTTGGACAGCAGGAGCACGGACAGCTGATAAGTGCTGCTTACGCACAAAATGCTCAGCACTAAAACAAGGAGGACTCTGGTTGGGAGTGAAGGGCTGGGACAGCTTCTGTTCTTATAACTGCTGCTACTTATGTGCTTTTTACTACACTGTTGTTTCAGTATCAAACACTGAGAAGCAGACGGATTAAGCTGAATTCTGCAGTTTCAGGAATTTGTTAGATTTTCCTCAAGGAAGAGAAGAAAACACAACAAGCCTTAACTCACTTGTCAGGCATTGCCACAGTTTGCACAACCACCACCACTTGCTTTACAGTGAACAAACAATTAGTTATTAATACAAATCTATTTAATGGCAAAGCTACTTTTAATTTCTAATGACTTTTTCATACTGGATAAAATTTAGCCTTTAAAAAACCCTAATGAGTAATTTCAGGGTATTACATGTTTTAAAAATGCGCATATTGAACTAATTCCTCAACGTTCTTTCAAAGAGCAAAACATTTCACAAACTCTTTCTCAAGGTCATGTGATTAGAAAAATACTCAAATCAAATGCTCCCCAGAGAAAGCAAGTGCAGTGTTTGTCCTGAGGTAAGTGATGTGATTGGCAAAACAAACCATGAAATGCACGACACCATTATGAGAAGACCCCAGCATGGGTGAAAAACACTGCTAAAACACTGTGGGTCTGCGCAGCAGCCAAGAACCACAGTCTGTGTCACAACTCCTGTCGCAGAGAAGCACATCCTCCAGCTACTTTCCAGCCCCTGGTGGAAAACAGGTTCTAAAAATGCCCAAATACACGTGTGGCTGGAATGCAACTGGAATTTGAGGCCTGAAACATCTGTATCTGAGGACAAATCCCATCTGTCTTATTAATGTAACGAGTCCAAGTAAAGTTAATTGGATAGGATAAGAGCATGGCTGAGCTCTGGCTACCAGCCTGACAGACACAGTCCACAACTTCTATCAGTGTGAAACAAAGCTGGGAGTTACCATTTCTCACAGATCAAAGCACCAGTGACAGAAGCTACTGGTGAGAGACCTGTGATGTTACCACTGCATTTTGGAAACACCCCATGGAAGCTAGCTGTGAACCACTGAGAACATCAAGCTGGGTGACAGTCAGAAAGCTCTGATCTCTGCCAATTCAATCAAACAGGAAGGATTTTCATCCCAGCCTACCACTCTGCAGGATGATGCTCCAGGTGAGACCCCTACCCAGGGGAGCCTTGCCCCATGGAGAAAGGATACAAGCTCTGGTAGAGTGGGATGAGGGACTTGACAGCTCTGCTGGCGTTGATGCAAGTGGCACAGACCAGGCTCGGCAGCAGCTTTGCAGTCACAATGGCACCGTCGAAGAGGGGACCGAAAAACGGCACCTAGACACCCCAAAATAGAAAAGCAGGCTTCAGAACCACGGCAGGAGACTGGAACAGCATTTAGCCATGAAATAATGTGACCACACTGTTTCCCACACTGAGACTTGCAGTGTGACGTTCATCTCCCAAGCTGGTGAGTATTTAAATCACCCATAACTGCCCTCAGCACACTACACAGACACGCACGTCTCAGAACATTCTGATGGCTAAGCACAAGCTTGGTACACATAGAAACTGAGGCCATCTATGAATTTGCAATCAATAAGCCTTTGGCAGTGGATATTAAGAGCTGTTTTCCATCTGGGATACCAACAGGAAACCCTGATTCACTGGCTGACCCAACACTGGCAGGAGGTTTTGCAAATATATATTTACTTCAGATAATCCTCTATAAACTCCTTCCATGGACTTCATAGAAGGAAAAAAAACCCAAAAAAACCCCCAACACCTTGACCTGGTCCAAAATAAGGAGGTGTGTGAAAGGCAGAGGAGATGGCAGAGGAGGGGCTCTCTCAGGGGCAGAACACAGGCACAAACAGGCCCAGACCAGCAGGTCAAGGTACCCAAATGCTTCTTCAGGGTCCACTTCCACAGGAAACCCCTGTGTGACATCTTCTACCGACCTAAGGCTCTGCAGATAAAGACCACACTACACATAAGAGATGCTTGCTAAAAGTAAACCGTGTCCAGAATTGCAGACACAAAATGAACCTGAGCCTGCCAAATACAGAAAATGTTGATGTTTAAATACATAACTTTCAGCACTTACAAGTGCTCAAACTCATTTTCCTCTCACAGACTAAAAATGAAAAAAACAACTAAAGCCCTAGACAGAAGCCAGCAGCAATTATCAATATTTAAGCTATGGATTTTTTCCATCTGTGCAGAGGCTTATCACATAAATAAATACCCTCTATTATTCTTCCCCAACTGCTTGTGGGCGACTGTGACAGTCATTCAATAAATGGACAAAAGGAATAATATAAATCCCCTGCATCTAGGGAATTCCTCTAATTAGAAGTGGCAATGAATTACAGAAGAAATTTACGTTTAATGTAACATCTGCAAATGACAGCTGTCTCTGCACACACTTATTCTTGTCATTCCTTTACTTAAAATAATTGACCACCCCCCCCCAAAAAAAACCCCCCGAAAAGTGTAAAATGTTTCCATAGTGGTTTTGCCTTTTTTCAAAATTTTTATTTACTGCTGGCATTACTATCCAGGCAGTTGGAAGGGATGGGGACAGAGGAAAATCTATGCCACCAAAATGATAATATTATAGAGCATCAAATTTTGCCTGTTTAGGCAGTAACATTTTGAAGTGAAATTTTTATCCCATGCACTGTCTAGACGCATTGACAGCAAGAGAAAAGAATGTAAAAGTACAGATAAGGAGGTTAACAGACACTAGTATTAAAGTGGTACCACCACACAAATACCAGATATGTAAAGTCAGATCAGCAGATTCTATGGGGCAGGGAAATTCTTTGCCAAGCTTTTTGGACAAGTAGAGGTTTTGCTTACTGCACTCGCATTCATGGTTTCACATGCACCAAGAGCTGGGGGGCAGGGCAGACTTTCTCATCACGGCACTACAGAATTTACAGATGTAACTAATGCACAGGGCACATGTATCCTACCCAGGGAGTGCAGCCGAGGGCTGCAGAGCCTGTCACAACCGAAGCGCTGCACACAGAGCCCGGGGTCATTCATTCCCCAGCACACCCAGCAGCCTTGCAGAGTCATTAAAGTCAGCGGAGCTGCCTCTGCTCTGCGGGGCTCTGCCCGAACGAGGTTCAGCTGAACACGCAGGGCTCGGCTCCGCTCCGTACCCGGCACCCAACCCAGCCCGGGAAAACAGGGCCACCACAAACAAACTGCCTGCTTTGACAGGAATCAATTAAAAAAAAAGTCGAGGTTAAGATCCCCTTCTGTGAATACTCCAAATGTCACTGCAAGTTATCTGTGAAGCAAAAATTAATATTCAGCCCGTTGTAAACACCTGCTTTGTTCCAATTTCCAACAGCAAAATCATTATTTCTGCTGCCCGCAGTAAAAGTAGGGAAGGTTAAATAAACCTTCCAAGCACAAAGATCTCCTCTCTACAGTGAGCAGCACTAGTTAAAAGAGTGGGGAATGGGTAAATTATTGTACCAAATGGCTGAGAATTAATCTCCGATGACGAGCCGCAATCTAACGAGGCATCTGTGTCCCAGGGAACCCGCAGCATGTCCCTGGCGGTATGTGCAGTGCACAGCCTGCCTGGCACGCTTTGTCCCCTCTCGCAGGCAGCTTTTCCTCTCATTGTTCCCAATATCGTTGTGCATCTGTGACGCGTGGAATGCATTCACACTAACAGACTTACTATTGTCTTCCCTCGCAAGCTTTGTCAGGCAAAGACTGCAGCGTGGTTCCTGATAATTATATTGCTTAATTAATCAAGACAAAAAAATTTGCAAATCATTGCCCGGTTGCCAAGCAGGGAGATCAAAAATGAAAACAATACAAGCTGAAGCAACATAAAAGTAACAGCTATCTGATCAGAAATTCTTCTATAATGAAGCTATTAATGCTAAAGCGGTTAATGTTAACATTGCTCCAGGTGTCTGTACTTGGCTGCAAACAAAAAGGCTAACATTATGGATATAAAAGGCCAAATGTTGCCATGGATTCTGTAACCTGATAGAGAGGACAGCCTTTTCATTCGATTAGGGAATGCAATTTAAATGCCAGGGACTGAAGCAAAACAACAGACATTTCTCTCTGCAAGGCCCGTTCATTCACCCTGGGGTCAGTAGCTGGTGAACAAAAGGTCAGCTACACTTGCCCTGGAAATGTCTGGATTAATTTTATTACGTTGTAATGGTTTGTACTTTAAATGTAGGGAAAACACTGAATTTCCAGTTAGCTCTTATTCTGGCTGCCCATCGGGTGGTTTTGACTAATATGCAAGATGACACAGCTTTTCTCCATTGCTTCAGAGAAGTCTCAAGCGTGTTCCTAACACTAAATTCTCATTTCCCTGATGGAACGCTAAAAGCTAAAATGCTGAAAAACTAAATTGCACAGCATATTATCACCATCAAGCATAAAAAAAACCCCAACAACACACTGTTAGAAATTTTTCAAGTTTGAAATGTCTACTCATAAAACACTGGTAGCTCCAATAGCTCCATCATTCACAACTCAAAAAACAGTGTCTACAGCTGGTCAGCATGGGATATGATGGAGGCATTTACCACAGCTGGCTACTCCTTTGGACAAATACTGTCCCTCATATAAGGCAAAAGGTATTTATCACTGATTACTTTCACAAAGTATATTTTATGCATATTTTTGCATCCGTAATGTACCAGACGAGCATTTACTGAAGCGGCTTTTTCACACATGTTCACAGATGTACATACACACACCTCTGACATTTTGCAAAAAAATGCGTTTTTTCAAAAGAATGTCTCAAGTATGAACCTCCCAAACTTTGTTTCATGATAGGATGTCCAAAGCCTGCATCATCCCACCCAGACAGGTGTCAACGACAGTCCCACAGACATGTGAGGTTCTGCTTGGTTCCATACATACAGCAGTGACCCAACACCACACAAGGAATTCAGATCACAAGTGGCTTGCTTTCACTGCCTTGGAGGAAATTCACAATGGTTTAAATACTGTTTTTCACCCAGTAACTTCTGTGGGTTGAGAATTCTGAAGTGTTTCACTCAACACTAAGTGTGGCTATAAAATGAGTGAGCAGTCACTCTGATCACCATGAGTAACTCCCGTTTTAAAGTTAGCTCATTGCTCAGCGTGAGATGGACAGACCGATTTCGTACTCACCGGGGAAAAACAACCCCCAAACTCTAAACCACTGAGCCTTGCCAAAAGTAACAGAACTGCTGCTCACTCGCACAGCACACCAGAGCCAGTGAAGCAAGCAGGACGTACCTCGGGTTTCTTCATGATCTCAATGAAGAACATGTGGTTCTTCATGGGGTAGATGACGATGAGGACATCCCCGAAGTCGGTGGGGATGATGCCCCTGCGATAGTTGCGGGTGTGCTCGGACCACACGATGTGAACCTCGTCATTTCCCAAGTGACGGAGCTGCAACAGCAAATTGGCTCTTTATTAATCCCAGTGATAACCACGCTGCACGAGGGGGTCATGGCTCACAAATTGAATTACAATGCTCGATAGCAGGAATATTTCATTACGGAAAAGTTAAAATATTGTTTTTCTCCAGTTGCTCATGAAAGCATCAGCTCAATAATTTGCTTCATTTAGAATTCATTGTTGTCTGATAGCTTAATTAAGTCATTATCAAACTAGCCATTAGCATGGTATGTAAATGTACATTACCTACAGTGATTTAAGATGGAAATCTGAATTACTGGAACAAAGCATTAACAAACAGAGCATTGTATTCCAGCTAAAATAAGGCAGCTGTCACAGAAATATGAAATGCCTTGACTCAGGATGTCAAGAAACTGCCTGTCATGAACCACTATAACTGAATTTATTATCCACAAACACCTCCTCACTGACTATGTCTGGAGGGGGCTACTGCCTGAAACATCAGCAAATTATCTGGGCAGTGTGAAGTACAGCAGAACTGGAAATACTGTGAGAGTTACACCTTTTCATTTGGAGCAGAGTTGCATGAAATATGGATAAAATTTAAACATGCCATACACAGAATGCATCCGAGAGCCTCTGTGTCTGTGTGTTTGCTCTGCTGCTGGAGGAGCTGGAGGTGATGTAACAGATGGCAAAAACTATTTGGCAATCACATACAAGCCCTGCACAATGGTTTCAACTGTAAGCTTTAAAGCTAAAATGTAATCCACACACAGAGTGCCAGCTCCAAGCATAAAGAGAATTTAAGTCCCACTTAAAGCTTAAAAGACACCCCCCACCCTCCAATTTGGTGCTACCGCTGGAACAATGTGCACAATAGACTGAACAAAGAAGCCAAAATGAAGCTCTGCTAGTTCACTCTGTGTGGGGGAAGAGAAAAAAGAGAAAAGAAGGTGGTGATTTTCACTGGTAAATAACAACTAACCCCAACACACTTTGGATCAGCCCACACTGTGCTAATGAAACTTCCCTATTCAGAACCAGGCAGTGCCTTCAGAAGGAAAAACTTTCACTCCAACATATTGGTGGCAAACTGGACCCCTAAGTCATGAGAGATGTGTGGCAAAACCAACACATTGTGAAAATCAAAAAAGTAGTTACAACTGTGAACCTGGCTTACAGTTCGCAGAATGAAGTAAAGTTCAGTTCTCAGAAGGACTGAGATTCTCAGCTTATTTTATATTAAACAGAAGATAATAATTGTGTTTTATTTACACCCATGAACAAAAGGTAATTTTAGCTCTGTTTGAAGAAAACACCAACCATTCTCATCTTGCAAAAACACGTGAACATTAACAATACTATTACTAGAGCTTCTTATATGTACAAAGCAAGTAGAAATTGCTGTTCACGTGGCCACCTTGATATCTGTGCAGAAACTCAGTAAAAACAAAGCAGAACACAAGAAAACAATCACATTGGTAATGCCACGAACTGACACGTGGCAAAGGCAGCAGAAAGTTACACACAAGTCAAAACCCTGATGTCACTCCCCGTGACCAGGTGCAGTCAGGTCACCTCCAAAGCGATTAGAAGCAAGATGTCAAGTTTAGTCTTACACACCCCTAAAATCCATCTGGTGAGCAGACTTTGTGCACAGCAGGTCCCAGATGCTGAGGGTGCCTGGCCAGGCTGTCCTGCTCCAGGATGGGCCCGGCTCAGCCCAGCTGAGCTCAGGGAACCCCTGCCAGGGATTTGGAAGTGCCTGCATTTTCCGGGCTGAGCCCAAGCTCTAACACTGGTTTCCCAGCACACACAGCCCACAATGGTGGCACACAGCAACCTTTGCTGCTAAAAGCCCAACAAATAAATGTGGACATGGAATTCCATACGGCAGTGCCATTGCCCAGTTGCAGATCTCAGCTCTTCTGAAGAAAAGGCTCTGTACTGCCACGTCTCCTATGGCTTCTGGGGTGACAAATAGCACATACTGCTCTAAAAGCAGTCATCAAAGTATGTCCAAATACTGCTTGAGGAACCCTTTGTAAAATTCCAAGGAACTGTTCTGATAATAATCAAACACTTTGTACTGATACTGCACCCTTCAGAAGAAAATTCAGTGAAGACGGGAACTTAGCTGAACCAACACTTGCTATGCTCGTGAGTCTGCCACGGTCACCAGTGTGTGCCAGCAACTTGTTTAAGAGCTTGAGATACCACCCTTGTTTTGAAGCCACACATCCTTAAGCACCACAGTTACAAGGTATAATATTACAATGAAAAAAAAATTTGCATTAATCAAAAAAATTTGTTATTGAGAGATAACTTCATTGATAAAAAGCTGTTACAAATAATCTCATCAGTCACAATAAGCCAGCTGCTATTTTCCTGTGTTGTTTATTCAAAACAGCAGCTGTGGGGCTGACTCAGTGCCCTGAAGGACTTCAGCAAGTTGTGCTGAAATGTCCAAAGCCCCACAGCAGACGCGTGCAGAGCCAGAGCTCCAGGCTGTGCTCTCCACCCAGTTTAGGGGTGGGGGAAATAAAGAAAAAAGCTATGTTAAAAAGTCCCAAAGCAGCCATGAAATCAGATTAGTTTTAAAACCAAACCCCAGCACTGGTCTGGAGTGATGGCTCTGCCAATGGCTCGGACACTGCCGAGGGAAGGCAGCTCTGGCAGCGGCAGTGTGTCCTCCCCGGCACGCAGGAATTCTCGCCGGGCACAGGAATGGGCCCTGGTTGGGTAACGGGGATGCTGGGACACAGCCCGAGCCCCAGGCCTGGCTCAGCCCTGCTGTCCCCCCGTGGACAGCTCCAGCTCCCAGTGGCAGCTCTGGCCCCCAGCTCTGTGGGTGCCCGTGCAGGCAGGCAGCACTGACACTGGTCATGGTGCACACCTCCGGCATGACCTCCTTTCTCTGCTAATTGCATTACACAGCCAGCTGGCTCCAGAGAGGAGTCGTCTGTTTGACTGAAGAATTCCTGCTTTTGGGAAGGCATGGCTGCTACTTTTCCAAAGTAACAGTGGGGCTTGACATCCCCATTGTCTGGCTGATTGTGTGCCCATCCTAAAATCTAAGTTTTATTTGTAAATTAACCAAGAAACTTCCTGCCAGAGCAGGGCTGCCTGGAGACTGATAATGTGTGTCTTTCATTCCCTTTCACTCTCACTGTATCACTGCCAATTTGTTTTTCTGCTGCTCGCCAGCCCGAGGCCATAAAAGCCTTGTAAGACATAAGTGCAATTATAGTCCTGGAGTCAAATGAATTGGACAAATCCAATAGCACAGCTCTGTCCTCACTCTGCAAACCCCTACAGCAGTCAGATTAGCTGCTAAAAATCTAATCTAGCCCCAGCTAACAAATTTCTGCAGCAAACGAGCAAGAGTTCAGTATGGGGTTGCAACCAGATTTATGAATTGAAAAAGTTCTGCTCTGTCAATGGAGAAGATGGAATAAATCACTGAGAAATTTGGCAGCACATCTTTAAACCATTAAGTACAATTTCAGCAGAAAAAGAAGGACAGTAGGATGCCATTCCTGGGATCGATTTTCACTCTTGCCACAAGACAGGAAGATAAAGTTTGGAACCAATGGTGTTGAACTCTACAGCAGCAAAAGGGATCAGCTGAATTTTGTTTACTCCGCTGGAAAAGATTTGTCACAGCCAAGACTTATTTGGAGAGGACTTTTTCTCTCTTTTTTTCTTTCTTTTCTTTTTCTTTCTTTCCTCCTGAATTAGCAATATAATGTCAGCATATACCTCAAATAAAAAAATGCAGACCACAAATGACAGCTCCACTGCACAAAAACAAGGGGCCAAGTTCATCCCCAGTGGAAATGCACTTATTCTGGGCAATTCATAACAGAATTTAATTTATCCTTGTGTTCAGTAAAAATAAAGAACCCCCACAACATATTTAAGTAAAATTACTGCATCTGCTGAATTCCCCAGCCCCACAATTTATGGCCTTGCTGCAGCTCCCCAGGCCAGCAGGTGGTCAGTCCTTCTGTTCAGCTGGGAGCACGCTGACACACATGAAGCTTGTCTTCATCGGAGGAAAAATAAGCAGAGAAGAAACCCCAGCAATCACAAAAACTTCAGAGATTAGGGGGAACCTTAGATCCCAGAGGGAGGGCAAGAAAAAAGAAGCTGTGGCCCCCATTGCATCCTGATGAAGTTTTCTCCTCCTAGCACTACCGTCATGTTATCACCAGCTACGTTCACTTGCAGGAGCAGGAACTGAATGAATACCATGGGCTTCCATCTTTCTGTCCTAGACTCCCATAAAACAAAAACATTGATGGCAAGAAATAACAATCAGGAAATAATCTTTTTAACCTGGACATCCTGCCCCAACAATGAGGTAAGGACCTAAGCCCAGAGAGTTGTCTACCTTCCAGAAAGCGCAGTGCTTCTGAAATACACCTTTTCTTCACTCACAGCTGCACTTCTGTAAAATCTGTCAGCAATCCATGCTCGTCTTCACAGAACTGCATGCTTGCTCACAACAGAGCTGTGACAAACTGAATGAAACTGTTGTGTCTGGAATGATAGACAAGTACATACTAAAGAGCCCTCTGGAAGTCACCTGCTCCGAGCCACTGCTTGCAGCTCCTCAGCTCCATGAGCTTGCTCAGAGATTTGTCCTTCACTGGAATTCCCAGTTTGATCCTTGCAGGGTTCCATTCCTAGAGCAGAACTCAGGTTTTTTGAAAAGGTCTCAGAGCAATTCCTTTGCAGTTATTTTCTGCAGACATCATATGCTGGAGCTGGCGTGGTTTCCTGGCATTACAAAACTTGGAGATTGACAGCTACTAAATGCTTTTGGTTTCTGTTTCTCACAGAGAAGGAATTCTCTTAGAGCAAAACACAGGGAAGACAATTAGAATAACTAGACTCTCAGTGTCTGTGATGACCCCTAACATAGATGAGAATTAGGAAAATAAGTGGACTGTTTGCAGCTAAACCCCGTTTTTCCCCTTGTGGTAGCTCTGCCACACTGTGCTGTCCTTTCCCAGGTGATGAATTACTCAACAGACAGGCCAGATCTCAGCGTCTTTACCAGGCTTCCACAAAAGCCAGGACCTACCAGGGAAGGTTAGACTAAATAAATAGCCACAGTTTGTGTAGGAAAAAATAAGTCTGGGAAAGACAGGGCAGCAGTCTTCAGACATGCATAAGTGTGCTGCAAAATAATCTGCCCTTCATATCCATGTGAAATAGGATAAGAATCAGTGGGCTTAAATTGAAGCAAAGTAGGCACTACCAGAGATTTTTTTCATGGTACAAGAAGTGGAGCGTACAGATATGGAATATGCTACCCAGGGAAACTAAATCATTCATCACTGGAATTTTGGTCTAGTAGCTGGACAAATACTGGTCAGGAACAATAAAAATACAGACAGTCCTACCCTGGTATGGTCACAGAGACTCTAGGGACCTGTCCTACAGACCACTGCTCCATCCTGAAGCACAAAGAGTACTTTTTTCTGTAGCCTTGTATCCGTGAAGGTAGCAAGTTAGATATAGAAAGAGAAACATGTCATTTTGCCGACTTTTTTTTTTTTTTAATGACAGCTATAACAATAAAATAGACAAGAGCTGACTTTAGTACGAAACACTGGGCAATTTTTCAGAAGCAGTAATCAGAGATTCCACCTTCATATTTCAAAGAAAAGCACATGTCACCCTCAAACCAACTGGACACCAAACACAGTCACCCAATGACAGAGTTACAGACAATGCTCAGAGCAGAGCAGTATCCCATAGTGCACTGGATGGCTGCTGCAGCACTACTGATGCATGCTAACAACCTCTGCAGGACAAGCTGCCAATCCTAATTAAAAAGGCAGAGATTTGGTATGCCCCAAAAATCTTCTTTGAGTCTAACCAGCAGCTGGCAAACAGCACAATCTGAAATCACTCCTTGTTAGGAAAGACAAATGATTAAATACCGATACCAACAGAATTCTGGGCTGGGTTCTGCTGTCAGAAGCAGAGGCTGCTTATCAGAGTTGTGCCTAATGGGTTACTGGCTTGAACCCTGAGCTGGCTGCTTGGGTTCCTGAGCCTGTCAGCCCCCTTTTGCTTTGCTGTTCCACATGGGATGAGCTGTCTGGAAGGTTTTATGATGCTGCATTTGGTTGCTTTGTGCTACCAACCTACAGCAGTTTTGGCAGGCAGACAACGTACAAATGAAATTATTGCTAATATTATTACTCACAGTGGTATTTGAGGCTAGTATGGAAATGTTAATTGTGTTCCAGAACCCAGAATTTAGAAGCCATTTAATTCAGCTAACCCAGCCTGCAGAGCACCACGTGGCACCGCAGCGACAGCCTGCCAGGGACAGCCTGCCAGGGACAGTCAGCAAATGCTGCTTTCAGTTCAGACTTTCACAGGAGTCCTTGGTGAGTGCAGTGGCTTGAAACACACTGGGAAACCTTTACCTTTTTGGTCAGCGAGTCGTCCGAGTCAGAGGGCATCCTGGTGGACACATGGAAGATGATCTCCACGGTGGAGGTGGCGTAGTAGGGTGCAGTCTGCCCCGTGCTGCCATTGCGCTGCAGGCCACCCATAAACCCACCATGTGTGGACAGGTCAACCTGAGGGAGTCAAAGGCATAAACAGCAGCCATCTGAAAACACTGATGCATCATCAGGATTTGCCTCTGTATCAAGATTAATGAAATCACCATCCTAGGTTTCCATGTCTATCCCAGAGAAAAAGAAGTGTTCCCTTACAGCTATACAATCTCTCAATTAGGTTTGTCTTTCCCGTGCCTGTATTTGACACTTAGTAAAAATAAATCTCTCAAAACTAGGTCCTGAGTGATCATCTATCCAGCTATTTTACCTTCCTCCAGCAAACAGCCACAAGGAAACAACAGCATTATGTCATACACTGTGCTGGCTAAGGGCTCTGCGGGGCTCAGTGCTTCCACTGCCAGGAACATCACAAAAGGCAGCAAGAAAAAGAACCAGAAAAACTGCAGAAGAAACTGAAGATTTGTACACCAAGGAAAAAAACCTTCGAAGAAATAATTCCCGAAGTTTATTCAGAAGAAACACCTCTCTGAAGTCAAGCCTGAGTCCAAAGGCTTGTTTGTTTTCCCAACAGCACCAGCCTGGGGATTCTTAGTCTCCCTGTGGCACTTGGATCCGTAGATTTGACATGCAGCTACTCTGGATTTCCCAAACACCAAAATGTTCATGGCATTTAGATTATGATACACCATTTTGACAAAGCAAATTAAACCCACACAGGTCATAAAGAATGCCAGTGCTGAATGTGTGCTCTGACCACGGCAAGAGCTAAAAGCAACAAAGTACTGGTGTGCAGTGGTTTTGGTTTTTTTTTATGTGAGTGAATTAAGAACTGCCCAGCGACACTAGCAACAAGGTAGCTTGTCTAAATTGTGGCTATTACCTCCCAGCCTAGCCCAGCCACAAAATCTTCGTAGGCCTGGCTTCCTCTAGCATTGGCCAGGATGGAACACTTGTCCTCCTGTCCCTCGGCGATGTAGAACACGGCGATTTTGTGAGTCTCACGACTGCCACAGGATGGAAAAAGAAATCAAGGTAAAATAAGCTTCAGCTCAAAATCATTTTCTGATCCCCCTGCACTCCAAACATAAGAGCAGGTGCCCACATTTAGCTCCGTACATCCATTTCTTTTATGCACACAAATAAATCACTCACTTTCAGATTTCCCTCCATTTTTCTACCACCAAACCCTCACTGCAGAGACACCCCAGTCCTGAGAGCAGAGTCAAGCCTGGTCCTCCTGTGCATTAGCCACAGAAATGGTGACCAAATTCCCATTACAGGGTTAATGACTCATATCTGTGCAGCATTGCACACACAGTGAGGTGGCACAGGTGTTAATGGGAGCATAATTTGACCTACAGAATTTTAATTACAGGGTGATGACATACAAGGCAGAAGAAACATTATTGGCTTTCAGACCCTGAGCAGAGTTTTACAAGGCTGACAGGGACAGCTGGCTTCTCTGAAAACACGTGAAGCACATTTGATGTGGAAATTGTTGGGATAGAAGAAACTCACAACTCTGAAAAACATCTGCAACATTTCAAACAGCTCTGTGTCAAGTAATGAAAAACAAAATGTAACATTCACATCTCCATTCTGCCACTTCCTGCCTAGGGAGCACTTCTGGGTAGATCACCCCTCAAAATACTGGTCCTTATACAGGAGCAGTACATTTCACCCTGTAGAAAATACTGTCAGCTGAACCCAGGTCAGAATCAGTTTGATTCTCTCAGCTAAAGCAAACTTAAAAAAAATCTGTCCTATTATTTGCCACTGATTTGGAACTCTCACAGAGAATGTGCCAGCACAGGTGGCTTCTCCGTTCAGGCCATAGAACTCTGGAGAAACAAACAGTGCCATTTTCATACCAATATTTGGATTCAACAGGAATGAAGTTTTGGTTCTGGTGACTCATTCTTCCTTGGGAAACACAAATCTTACCAATGGTGCGTTCAATACATACCACCTACCATTGGCGGGAATCCAGATTTTTCAGTTCTCGCAGCAACTTTGAATTTTTCTTCAGCAGATGAAAGCTTTTTCTAAAAATAAATAAAAAAGGTCTGAAGGCAAATGCAACACAGTGCTGACACAGTATTTCATCATCCAAATAGCTAAGAGGATTAACATGCTACGATTTCTTAGAATTACTGCAATACACAATCTATTGATGTCTATTTCCAATAATCACTGAAGTTCAAAACTCTGCTCTTACCCCCAGCTATACCATCCTCACTTTCTTAAGCCTTTGGGGGTAAAAAGTGAGAAGAGCACCCTAAGCATGTTCTGGATCCTCTCTTCCTACCTTCTGTCCCAGGAGTTCATTCCCAAGTCGTTCAGCAGCAGCCGACAGAAATAAAAGGAGGCTTGGGGCTCGGCAGGAGGCGGTGGCTCCTGGCGGGCCAGCCTCATGCTGCAGTCCGAGCTGCATTTCAGCATGAACTCCCTTTCCTGGGCGCTCTGCTGCAGCAGGGCCTCGGCGATGGCGCGCTCCTGCTCGGCGCTCATCCCGCAGGGCGGCGGCGCCGGCTCGTTCAGCTTGCGCTGCGGGTGCAGGAGGCACTCAGGGCTGCTGCTCCCGATCCTCTCCAGCAGCTGGTCCAGAGCGTCCTCCTCTCCCTCCTCCGCCTGGGGGAAGTCGTCCTGGGAAGAGATGTGCTGCTGCGGGTCACTGGAGGCGGCGAAGGCGCTGGCCGTGCTGCAGCGTGGCTGGCAGCCCTCCAGAGGCCCGTAGAGGATCCGGCCGTCCCAGGAGTACTTCCCTGAGATATCCCTGACGATCACCCGCACGTCCGAGGGTGCCGCTGCCGGCTCGGCGCCCGTCTTCTTCTCAGCAGGGATTTGGAGGTACGAGATGAGAGTGCTGTCGTTGAACACGAACAGCTGCAGGTTGGGGCTGCGGAACACTTCCGAGCACAGCTCGGAGGACTCCACATAGGAATTGTCGTGGTTCTCGCTCAGGAGGCTGTGGAGGATGGCGGGGCCCCCGCTGAGTGGATAGTGGCTCAGGTGATTCACCAGGTGAGTCATGACCATCCGTGCCGTGAGAGGGATAAGTTCCAAATTCCTCCTCCTCTTCTCTGAAACCATCAAGGAAAACACAATGGATCAGTAAGAGCAGCAAGAGGTAATACAGAAGGAGCACCTGCAGATTTCTGCCACGTTGCAGCAGCTTGCTCTATGTGACCTGCTGCTGATCCTTCCTCTTCGAGGACAGATTTCCAACAGCTTTCCAAGAAATCCTACCCTGCCCGCAGTTTTATTTTACTTCACTACATCCCCACGGCCATCAGAGCAGGAGGGTGACACAGCAAAAAAGCCAAGGCAAACCAGAGATGTCACTGCAAAGCAATGTCCCTCCATCCCTGGCAGGTGGGAAAGTCTTGTGCGAGGCAGGGAGAAACTTCCTGGATGCTCAGATGGTCCCCTCAGCATAGGTACATCTATCAGTTTATTTCATAAAGTGACTGGACTCTTGAGCTACTGCTGCTGTGCCTCCACTTTTCCCACGGGAATGTTACTCTTCTTGTAGTCAGAAACCTCCTAATTCCTAGATTTTTTTTCATATTCAGTGTAAAACTATTTCTTGTTGGTTTACAGTGTTTCTCTTTCCCTTTACATCTTCTAAACATAAATTTATTTCAGGGAACTAATGCAAACATCCTATCATAGAAGCAACTGGAATTCATCCAGAGAGAGCCTTGACAAATTTTGAAGGAACAGCTGGCTACATGCAGTAAGGAGAAGCACTTTTCCAAGGCAGAGATGGAACCTGGAACACCATTTCCCACTGCTGCTCACACACGCCCGCCCTTACCTTCAGCCACGGTGAGCAGGTTGCCCAGATCGGTGGAGGAGGAGCACTGGGCTGACTCTGAGGAGCTCCTGACATTTGCCAGTGGCAGGAAGGGGTCATAGTCAGAGGAGGAGAGGTCAGCCAGGCTCAGCACGTAGTGGCTTTGCTGCATGTAGGTGCTGGAGCCGTTGACGCAGCAGTGCAGGACCTGTGGGGACACGGAACCAGTGATCGACCCGAGACAGTCCCCAACACACCCAGCGAGCAGGGCCCCCAGTTCTGACACACTACACAACCCATTCATATTCAAATTCAGCATTTTTAGATTAACAGTCTCCATCTGCACTGATTCTGTTCTTTAACAGCTCACTTCAGGGCTTCTTTTGTATTTTAGCAGCCCACTTCAAATAATCCAAATATTTCTGCAAAGATTATTTTCCCCAGCTCATTGTTTTTAAGCATTTTACCTTTGTCTTCACCATCCCCTGTCTGTTCCACATGTCTGATCTTATCTTCTTAATATTTTGCATTTGTAACTTCTCAGCTGGATGACATGATTTTCTAGTGTTTGACGAAGATGCTTCTGTGCCTTCAGGGTGTGTGAAAGGCATCTTTAAACAGCCAGGCGGAGTAAATCACCTTCCTTTCCCATACTCACTCTGTAAATATAATCCAGCAAAGGTGCTCTTGCATGTTGCTCCTCCACAGCACCAGCAGACACAGGCTCCAGCAGCATTTTCATGGGCAGTGCCATGCACCAGTCCAGCAAGCAAAGCAGCAGTGAAACTATGAACTGAACAAAACACAGAGCACCATGTTTAGGTACATTCTATTAAATTCACCCAGACATTAGGGTATGGGTTAGAAAGTTTGAAATTCAATTCTGGTTCAAAGCAACCTCCTCAAATAGCACAAAGAATGGAGACAGCTCTTTAGTGACACACCTTCTTATCTGCTTCCACAGAGGAGTATTCGGCACTGGGCAGGAGAAACGCAATGGTGGCCACCAGGATCTGCAGCCAGACAAACCAAGTATCAGAAAGTCACTCAGTTTTTTCCTCTGCAGAGACAGACCTTCAGTGCACAGGGCATGGAACAGGTTAAGTTCTCCTAGGAGCATCCAGCTGCCTGTGCCAGTCAATGTCCAAGTGAAAGAAAACGTTTTACTGAGCATTTTGCATACAAGTCACTACAAATGAGGGACCTACACTGGTCCAGAGAGTGTGGCAAGTACATCCCTAACAATAAAAAAGAGCAGGAGTTGACAAAATCACAGCAGCCCATGGAAGGGATTGAGACAACTTTGTGTACTATTTCCATACAAACATTTTAAATAATCTGACTTACTTCAGTAATTTTGCGGCACAGGGAAGATCCATACTCCTGAAGCTTCTGCCAGTAAGACACCAGCAGCTGAAGGACATCACAGGCTACCTGAGCTACCAGCTTGTTGGAAAACTGGAAGGAAAAAGGTGATTAAAAGTCAAATAAAACATCCAGATAGAATACACTGCATTCTGTTTGTCTACATTTCATTACTTTGCATCTTTGCAAACAATAAAAATCCTTAGTGTTGTGAAACCACATTGTCAGCATTAGGAATCAGCAGGTTTGACACTGTCTGTGTGATCTCTTATGTGAGTTTGCTGGGGAAGGAGTCTATAGGCACACAGGCTATTTTTGCAAATATTCTGCATGCTTGCACAGGACACCACAGCAGCAGCCTGTGCCTCAGATCATCAGTGACTATTTGCAAAATAAAAATGTCTTTTTTCCCAAAGCACGTTGATCAGAGCCCACCACAGCAATACCTTCAGTGTCACACCTATGACATTGATGGCTTTCTTCACATGGGGGTGGCTCGTGCACTGCGTGAGCTCCTCACAGATCCACACACCAAGGCCACAGACGGCTATGCATCTTTGTGAAAAGAAAAAGGGAGCTGGTCAGGAGATTTAGAGGAATATTTAGGGGGTTAAAAAAAGGAAAAATATGCACGGAGATCTCTCTTTCCCCTCCAACATGACAGTACCTTCATGGTGCAGAGTAAGGCTCAACTTTACAGCACCAAACCACAAGGCAGCAGCAGCAGATAAGCAGCAAGAAAGACTTTTCCAAGCCATAAATGGTTGGACTTGATAATGTCAAAAGGTCTTTTCCAACCTAACCAATTCTACTATATTTTCCCATTTCTTTTACTTGGTATTTTACCTTGCAGCTTCACTTGGCTCCTCTGTAGCATTCTTCAATAAAATATTTATGAGGCAATACTAAAATAACAAAATAAATTAGAATAAGCATCTTTTTCTTACATCTACTTTAAAGGTGTTTAATTCTGACATAGTTACAGGTGAAGTCACTAATTCTCCATCTGTTGCTAAAGCATCTTTACTTTGTACCAATGGTATTTTGTCAAGGGAGAAACTCAACAATTACAAATCAAACATACAGGTCCTTGAGGACAAATCAAATCAGCTTACAAGTCATGTACAGGCAGCAAGAGGAAATCAATTCACTTAGTGTCAAGGGCCAGTTGCAAACAACAAGTGGTGGTCACGCCATACAAGCTGTAATGTTTAGGTTCTAACCAAAACACATCATGAAAAATTTAGTGTATTGTTTAGTACAGAAAGGCCAAAATAGTCTTAATTTTAGAAATAAGACACCTCCAGTGTCTCTCCAAGGCCTGATGATGAAGCAAGAGCAGGAGCCAGGCATTTGAAAGGATTTCTGCACCCTCTCTGGTTCTGCCTGCTCAGGCCACATGAGGAACTCTGGGATTCCTCCCCAGTCATGCCTAATTTTGAGCAGTGGATCACTGTGGTGCCTCCAGTTTATCAACAGCAACAAAGGCTTGAGCGAGGGCAACCATCTGGGCAGGAACAAAGTCACCACATAGTGAAACTAGGTTAGGTTACCCCAGGATTTACTGTAAATGCAACTTTACCTTCACATCTGCAGTTCCTGTGATGCTCTCACTGGCTTCTGAGATGGGTCCCAACTGTGGGATTCCTTGGTAGGTGTTTGGAAAGCACACAAGAGCACCAAGGATGGTGTGAGCTTCGGAGCGGGGAGCCTGGCAAAGGTCAAATAGGCAGAAACAGTCACTAAAAAAATATACACTAAAATAGTCACTGAAAACCCTTCACATGTGGAGATGCCTCCAGCTCCAAGACCAGTGTGCGCTGCCATAGACAGCCTGCTGGATTCACATTGCAGCATTCCAGCATTCCAACGCAGCATGTCCCAGGGAATACATCCTAGGACCTTTTCCTCTGCAACTCCAGCAAGAGCTGGGTGTAAGCAGTACCTAACACACACCTTCCTGCCCATGCTTTATCTGCTGTGCTGCTCTGTTCTCCTGGTGAGGCTGAGCTGCTCCTTCACTGGTGCCTGGCCCCTTTTCTGAGCACATATTTTATTTTTAATACTTCCCTTCATTACCCAATCTGACAATCAGCCATTTGATGCCAACAGAAAGTACAGAACCCCCTGAAGAACAGCTGAGTGAGGGGGTGAAGCACTAGTGCAGCACATGAGGTGATCCTGTGGCACAGAGAAAGGGTGCAGAACCCAGCCACACTTGGCACATAGGTGATACCAATGTGCAGAGGATCCTTACTCCAGTAAAGCCATCAAAAACACCATGGCATGAGCTATTAACATGTTAACTCTGTGTAATGTTGAAAATGCAAGGCATGACGAGTTTTATGCATGCAGCAGAAATGGATGGGGGTGTTTTGGTTTGTGTTTTTTCCACGTAAAATTGAGCATCCATTTCTTATTAGCATTTAAGCTTTGGACCAACAGTGAGGCTGACCAAGCTCTTTGAGGGCCAAGATTCGTGGCTGGCTCACCATTCCAGCACTGCTGAAACAGGAGAGGGCTGTGGGCCTGTGCAGAGCTACCTGCTCAGCCACACAAATTTCAAGAGCAGCAGCAAAAGCCCTGAGCCAGAACAGACAGAAAAGTCTCCCCTGCGTGGTGTTTCACATGCAACAGAGCTTTCCTGCTTCTCCCAAGACTGCCAGACCTTTACCTTTATTTTAGCAACTCCTCATTGATTTGCTATTTTATTTATCCTTCAATAATTGAATCATTTAGAGTCACGTTTCTGTTAGTGCTGACATTTAGCCAGAGATGCTGCATCACCCAGAGTTCCTCGCTCTCTCTCGGTGTTTGCTCACTGCAGTGGCACTCCTGGGGCCCTGTGGGTGTGCAGCAGAGTCACCTGGGACATGTTTTCCTCACACCTCAAGCGCACCAGCACGTTGCCTTATCCCAGGATTTCCCACCCCAGTATCCACCCCTAGAGCCTGGCCAGCCTGGCTGTGCTGAGCCAGCCGCACTCACCTCCGGCATGTCCACGCTCAGCACGCGCGCCGCTGCCCCGAGGAAGTCCCCAATCAGCATGGTGAAGCCAGGCAGCCCCAGGAAGAAGAACCATGGTGGGCAGTGCTTTATAACAGTGTTTAGGATGTCCTGTGAGAAAAACCAGAAGGCCAAAAGCAAAAAGGAGAGTTGGAGAGGCTTTAACTTAGAGGTTCGAGAAGACTTAACTTTGAGGTTCCCATGTCCCACACTGATCAAGGTGCAAATTCTCAGAACTCTGTGTGCAGACTGACCTCCATGTAATCATCTCCTTCCACTTCAGAGGCAAGGAGTAGCCAAAGTGCATTTGGTATTTTGGTAACATTTGTATCCCTAAATTCCTGTTCAAAGCCCACACCATCATTCATGTCTCTTTGTGCTTAAGCACAACCATTCTGTTAAACAAGACTTTGGATTAAAGCATTCAAACATGTAATGGATTTAAGATGAAGCACTGCAGCAGTCCAGAGGAGTGAGTTCCTCAAATCTCTCAGAATTCCATGCCACAAGAATATAAGCTGTCCCCCAGGCCTGCCCCCTGTGCCCTGAAGGAACAGACCAGCAGCCCCGGCTTTGCTCGCCATCACCCTGTGATACAGAGTACATAAAGCATTTTGTCTTTAATTCTTCCACATTTCAAGTCTTCATAGTCTCTCCAAAGCAGCGCAAAGTTCCTATATTTGAGTTAAGATTTCTTCCCTGCAAGCTTTCAGCAGGTTTAAAATTAGGCATAAAACCTACATAATACTTACCTGCAACACTGTATTTGCTGAAGAGTTACATCAAGCTATTTCTATACTGAGTAGCTAATTATTTTCCATTCAATATAATTTTGAAAAGTTGCAAAGGAAAACCATTCTCCAGGTCCATCTTTGCTGGTTTCATGACATTTTCAAAGACAGCCTGAACAAGAGACCCCCAGAGAATGTGTCCACATGCTCAATCTCCGTAGCAGAAGCTAAAGCTGACAAACCCAGTTTTCTATACATGAAGAGATGCTTTAACATCACCTCTATTTTCTCAAAGCCCTGCTAAACACCTGCACAGCCCCTACTTAGCGTTCCACTAAGTGTCTTCAACATCACTATTCTACGAAATAACTCCTATATATTCAAATAAACAGTGTTAGTTTTTAACATAGTAGCAGATACTGCTTTCACTTTCCTGGATAAGCTAAATGCCACTCAAGTTAATGTTTAAACTTGTTTTAATCACTTCCTTTCATACATTTTGAGTCAATATGGGTCAGTGCAAACATTGAGAAGCAGACCAGATGGATGCAGCTGCTCCTAAAGCGGGTGGCAAACTCTCGGTCAGCACAGAACAAAGGACCTACCTTGCTATAATTAAGGGCTGATTAACGCTCAGTGCCAGTCCAGCACAGCACACCTGTATGGCAGGGCCAGGTAGAGCTGGGCTGGCCCCTGAGCAGGGCAGCAGATGGGAGCAGGCTGCTGCTGACACGTGCCACAATAAAAGAGCCCAGGTTAATCCGGCCAGGGAGCTGTTCCAAACAACTGCATTAACTCCTGTTCTCAGCCCAGCACTCCCATCTGTCACACACCAGGACACAGATCCCAGCCACACTCCCTGCACAGAACACTTCCCAAAGGGGGTAAGGAAGAACCACAAAACAGTTCTTGCAATACACAAACACCGTGACAGCACACATGCTCCAAAAGGCTGCAAGGATCTACTTGCCGGTTATGAGATGCAGTGCTATTAAAAGTAAATCATTTTTCATAGCGAGAAACATGTCAAAAATTCCCTCTGAAAAGCTCTTGAAGCAGTCCTCGGCTTCCCTCTGAATTCTCAGTGCAGGCTGCTGGCTGCAGTGACACACAGCCAGGAACCATCTCCCAAGGGAGGGCCTGACCCAAACCTGCTCAGCACTGAGCACATCACCTTGCACGCTTTGGACCACTGCATTTCAACTCGAGCCTGGCAGGCTGTCCCCTGCCCGTGGCACCACTGCTCTGCTTGGGCAGGGCCAGCACCAGCCCAGGACAGTGCTCACAGTTAGCCTGTCAGGTTTGTCCCCTTTGCAGTCAGCAAGGTGCCCTGCTCACAAGAAGACAGGATTTGGGGCAGCAATCCGGGGACTCGGGGAGCTTATCAGCAGAGAGAGGCTTGTAAGAAGGCGAGGGAGCCAGGACATCTGTGCTATCAGCGATATGGCAAAATCAGGTAATTCAAACAGAGCCAGGCTTCCTTCCCTTCCTGCAAACGTAAACTCCAGGCAGCAGCTCCCAGCCTGGTCAATGAATCACTTTAATTGAATGCTATGTACACAGCAACTGGAAAACACAAGCCATAAGAAAAACATATGGTGATGGTCGTGGAAATTGGTTTACTCATTCTGCACCGTGTTGTTGCTTTACTTCTTTCATAATTGACCTTTAGAACGATAAATGTGTAAAATAATTTTGGTTTATTATGGCTCCAAACCTTTCAGCAATTACACAAAATGAAAATTTAAAAGGAAGTATTCATTTTGGAAGCATTTCCATTGTTTACATAATTGCACAGCTATAATTTAGTGTTCATGTTGTTAAAGAAAAGTGAAAACAAGGACCATTATGGACTATTTCAATTCAGAATGATGCTTTGCAGTGTTAAAGCTGGGGAAGAGGGGAGAGGAGGGGGCAATTGTATGCATGTTCTTCTTGAATGCATTAACCCTATAAATGGCATCATATTTCCGTATAGGTTAATCTAGTAATTCTAATTATAAGATCGTAAACATCCACTGAGTAAGTGAAGTAAATTTATGCAAGTTCACTGGAAGGTCAATTGCAAAAATATTCTTCACCTAATTTTTGTTCAAGCTTTTGCAGATTACAGGTGTAACCAAATAGCCTGCCAGCTGCCTTCCTCATGTTTCCAGCCACTCCTTGACAGGAACAACACAGATTTTTCACTCAAAGTTCATTCTGTTCCGCACTGACAGACACCTCACTGGCAGCTGAGATCTATGGTATGGGAAATATTATTAATTTACAGAAAACTTAAGACTTCCCTTTTCCTTTTCTATTTTAAAGGAACAAATGCTCCCATTTATTTATGCCAAGTTTTCCTACCTACCATGACATTTTAGGTAAGAGTTAACTCGTCAAAAATTAAGTTCCAAGACAAATTTATGGAGTATTTTGAACACCTCGGGAGGTCCAGGATTAATTTAACAGAAAGCTCCATTTCAAGATGCCAGGTAAAACCTAACCCCAAAACACTCACATTTTATAGCCCAAGTACCTTGAGGTATTCTACTGGAATACAGTAGAAGGAGTTTTTAAAATTTCTTCCATTTTGGAGCATGTCTGATACTTTCACAAGTGGGAAGAGCATTGAGATAAAGGCCTGGAATAAATATTTTGGTTTGTGCTGAGCATTCCTGAAGCATGCAGTGTTTACAGGGACAAGGGTGTGGGCACCAAGGCAATGGCTCTGACTGGCATGTGGAAGTGGCTTTGTGTCCTCACATGCATCTCTCCTAAGTGCTCATGGCAGCAGGAGCACTCAGAGCTCCAAGCTCTGACAGACAGAACACTGACCGCAAAACTGGAATTTGGGTGGGATGGATGCAGCTTAGGGAGGGCAAATGAATTGAAGCAAAATAAACAGAAAAGAACAAAACCACCAAAATCATTCCCAAATGTGCAGCTCCTGCAGTTGGCAGGATGTGGCTCCCCCTTGCTTCCAGTCAATCTTCTAGCTCTTTTCTCCAGCACTTCCCACTTAGCTTGCTCTGGGCAAGCAGAGGGGGATGTGAGACTTCCTGTGAGACCCTGGCATTTGGACTTTTGTTTGTCCCTACTGGAAACGTGTTGTCTGTTAATACTTTTTCAAAGCACTCAAAGCACATAATGGGAGCACGCAGGCAAATTTTCTACAGAAAATGAGATAAGGGGTGGATTAAAAAAGGGGGAAAATCATGGCAGCCATTGGAAAGAAATCTCAAGAAGCTAAAATAGGGGAATCTGAGCCATAATAGACTACATTAAGGTTATTTCCTTTTAAATGGCAGTCTGGGAAAGAATCTAAACGGCACAATGGTTTCTGTACAACCAAGGGCCCTCATGTGCAACACCATCAGGCAGAGATCCAGGCAAGAAGCACCCATTCCACAGGAGACAAAAGCAAAGCTACTTATTTATTGTATCTTTACACGGCTGCTGCTGCATGCTGCTCCTGACTACAGAGTGACAACTGCACAGAAAGATACAAAAGCCTCCAAGTGCCGGATTTTTTTTCATGTCAGACCAATGTTAATACAAACAGGTAATTAATGACTCCTCTGCTAGCAGCTCTGCTGAAAAATGCTTCCTATTACAAATTAGCCATTTCCTACCCAAAGAGCTTCAATGGATGTTTCTACAGAAGCTTAGAGTTGCTGCAGCTTCCTTTCCATCATCACTGACAGTGCCTTTGGAAGAAATAAAGAGGCTCGTGGATAACTGGTAGCTCAGCACCTCTATTGACAGAGCTTCTCATCCACAGCATCCTTGCACTGCTAAAAGGAACTGAGCTAAAACAAAGCTGCTGAGTGCCCTGGCTGCAGCCAGGCTGTGCTTCATGGCCAGGTCTGCTGCTTGTGCTGACATTCAATAACCCAGGACATCTGCCAGCTTGGCTGGACTGCCGCAATTTTTCTCTTATTCCGTATTTAAAGTTTGTTCTGCTCTTCATATCACTGAACTGAAAAAGCCACCAGCAGAGTCTCCTTCTTTGGCTGTCCATTGTCCTTTCCACAGAGAACCTGTGAAATCTCTGCCTTTGATTATGTTCTCTAAAAATGTAAGTATCCTACTCCAGAGGTCCTCTGGCAAGTAAGTATGACCATACTTTAATTAAATTTATTTATTAAACTCACTCCCAAAGTCAGGAATACAAGTGACTCCCTGAGTGCCAGGTGACACCTCAGTGTTGGTGGCAGGTGGCACCAAGCACAGTAACTGATGCTCACCCTGGTAATAGGGTGAGAGTGGCTAAAAAATGACACTGAGCAGCAGAGGGTTGAAACCTGGAAAAGGATTGAGAACCTGCCTCTTTTTTACAGGGTCCCTTCTAGGTAAGTACCTCACCTGCACCGCCTTTTCCTCTCAGACTATGAGCAGAAATTTAGACAGAAATAAGAAACAGCGACACAAGTCCACAGAATTCTTAGGAGACAACACCCAGCAACCTCAAAGGATTATTTAACTGTCTTTCTGGCAGTTCTTCGAGCTGAAGAATCCTAATTACGCCAACAGCAGATTTTCTGAGAAGCATTTGTAGCTTTTTGGGATTGTGTTTTGGTACTTTTGTTATTCAGCAAAAGAGAGGAAGCTGTGGAGCAGGGAGACGCTTATCAACTTTTTCAGGTGAATGAAGCAAAAAGTACTGTTACAGTAAGCAGCCATTAGCAGTAATAAACCAGCAATAATAAAATACATTTCTTTTCACAGTTCAGATATTTGTGTTGCAGTGCCAAATTTTGGGTTGATGAAAAAAGCTGCCAAATTTACTACCCAAACCAAAAGACACGCCTGGTTCCGGTTTCCAGAACAGGAGTTTTCCAACCATCAGGCTCACCTGGCAGCAGAAGGCAGCTGTGCCCATCCAAACTGCAGCAGGCTATCAGCATCCCTACAAACCACTCTCCAGGAGCATTTCCTGATTTTCAACCCCCTAACCACAGGTGAAGTACCTTCCCTAACCCCCAGTGTGGCAGCAAGCATCCCAGTTCTCTTTTCTTCAGGCTGGAGGCCAGGGAGAAAAGGCTGTGAGCCTCAATGAATGTCATTCATAAAAAATAGGAAGAAAGCCCAGAGTAGGCCAGCAGCAGAGCAGTGCCACAAGCTGGAGCAGTGCAGGAGGGAGGCACCCCACAGATGGTCACTTGGCCCTTGACTCCCTGACTGCAGCTCATTCCTGCAGCCGCTGGTGTCAGGGCTTCTCCCACCTGGAGAGGTGATGTAATCCTTGCACAGAATTGTTCACCTCTCCAGAGATGTTTGTTGTTAGACACTTCCACATGGACAAATTAGCTGCAGCTCATTAGCCTGCTGTCTCCTCTGCTGAGCTAATTGTTACATCTCAGGCTTGGAGCACCACGGGAGCCTCCTATAAAATACACCCTCACACTGCTCTTTTATGCAACCCCCGAGACCAGGCTGCAAAGCTGGGCTGCACTTGCTGGGAATGACACTCTACTCATTTATAGCATATTCAAAATCAGATTATTTTGTTTTTCTATCAGCGCCAAAAGCCACACAATGCAGCAGCAATTTCCTATTCACATTCATATCCTTAAGTGAGTGAGGAGTGAAAAGAGAAATACAATAAAAAACCACATTTGTCAAACAAACCAAAATACTGAAAACCATTCAGGCTGAGGAGGTTCCTGACTGAAATACTTTTAATTATGTAACCACCTAAAAAGCTCTACTGAGGTAGCCAAGGTGATTTCCTGAAGCTGGGCTTTTTTTCCTGTAGCTTTTCCACATAAATGCTAAAAGTTGGACTAGTGATCCTTACAGAAGGAAAAATCTTTCATGAGATAACTCCTACCCTTACTTCTGTGAACATTTCTTACACTGGAGAAATTTATGCCTGTGCTTAGCAGACAAACCTGATCTGTGCTAAAAAGGCCACCCCCAAGTTTATTTTATTTCTGAAATCCTGGAAATTATGCTAGAATCCCTGTTCCAGTGATCCTGTGCCCTGTGATTCCACACCCTCTCTGATAAAAAGGCTCCCACTCTCTCAGCACCCAGCAAGCACCTTAGAACCAATCACTCTGGAAATATAGGAGCAGGAATAAGGATCCTGCTTCCCATCAACACCTCAGTCCAAGGCACTGCCAGTGAACACCTCACCCAGTTCCACAGCTAAGGAAAGCGTGGCGGGAAGGACGCGTGCATGCACCGGCCAACCTGCGGTCAAGTGTGCCACCAAGAGGCAAATGCAGCCACCAGAGTGTGGAGCAAGAACAAAGAGCAGCACCAGTCTGCAAAATATCCAGGGAAACCACAGAGGGATGGGCAGTGTGGGGCTGCAAAATATTCAGGGAAGCCATGGAGGGATGGGCAATGTGGAGCTGCAAAATACCTGGGGAACCCTGGAGTGATGGGCAGCTGCAGCAGGACTTCTAGGATTTTCCAAGAGAAAACCCCTACCTCTATTCTTATCTATTTAAAAGGAGTGTTTTCCAAATGCTCTAACTTTTCAGGAGGGAAACTGAGGGGCAAGAGTCTAGTAACAAATCCCTCTTTCCCTCTTCCATATCAGAAACAACCAAACCTGTTCTGGTTTCCTAAAGGAACCATCAGCAACTTCCAGAATTTCCTGAGGGGTCCCTGTGCCCTTTGCTACCACCCCCAGCAGAGCTGCAGCCCTTGCTCTCATTTCTACAGTTATAAAAACCTGGAAGTGTTCTTCTTTATTTTGTCCAAAGAATATTTCTTAGAGTTCCTATGAGCACTGAGCTGTTTCTGTGAGACGACTGTCATCTAACAGCCCGATTAAGCCTTTTCCTTGCCTTGCACCAAATGCTTTATTCCTGAGGCCAGCCCAGGAGAGGACGACCCAGAACAACTTCTGTGCCCACAGCTAGAGCAGCAGGTTTTGGCAGCACCTCCTGCTGCTATGGCACAGGGCAGCAGTGGCATAAGAAGCAGAGCTTGTACCTGGTCCTCACTGGTCAGCCCCAGGCGCAGGACGAAGTAGAAGTGCACCAGGAAGTCGGAGTTGGGCAGCAGGTCCTGGCGCCGGCTCATCATGGTGCAGAGCAGCCGGAAAGCTTGCAGCTTCCCCTCCTTGTACTCACTGGGCAGCGTGGCTGCCTGCAAGAACAACAGATCCTGCAGCTTTTTTGCAGACTCTTTGCTTTCCCCTCCAGGCAGCCGTGCAGTGTGTCCCCAGCAGCTCTCCCACAAAGCCCACATTAACTTATGCTCAGTTCCAAAGAGCCTTCACAGGGCACTTGCTGTCTAGGCCAGCAGTGATTGTAAAAGTTAAAAATAAGGCAACTAGATACATATCCATTCAGCTCTGATGTAAAAGAAAATACTCCTGTGTGAGACTTTCAGAACTGACCTTGAACAGCCATGATGCAAATATCCTGAGAGGAGGGATCAGGATGGGAGGAGAGGGAGTTGACTGATTGTCCACACTGATAGCGAGGTTGTCCCGGATCTGAGGGTTTTTAAAGAAGAATGTTAATAAAAGCAGTATCTTTTTTAATGCTCTTTTTTTTGCATGACTATGTTTTAATTTTACTTTATTTACATTCAGGCACTACAAAGGGCTACACAAAGTTCCCACTTCAGCCAAAGCCACCAGGAAAGTTTGTTCTACGCTGCTGCTCCCTGGCCAAAGCAAACGTTACCTATTTGAGTCATACTGTGGGCCTTTACACAAATACCAATGCCTGTACTTCTTTTTTCTTTGCTACTGTCTCCTCACCCCATTTAAATTCTCTTCTCATTAGACAGGATTCTCTCTTGGGTGTTAGCTGCCGGACCAAATAAGACAAAGCTTCCTTCACATCACAGGTCTCCCATGCCATGCTTATGCTTCCAGGCACTAACACTGAATCCCATTTAATCATTTCCACAACAAAAGAAATGTGTCATTATCATTAGCTGTATACGGCACGTACCTTTGCAAGTTTATACCACAGTTCATAAAGGTAGCCAAAAACTTTTGCATGGATTTTAGGTGACTGTATGTTGTTCACATCTCCAAGAATTCCCAGGATTCTCCTCCACAGCACAGCAGCAGAATCAGGATGCCAACCAATAAGGCTTCCACCAGCAATTATACTGCAGTCGTCAGCCAGGAACTCACTGCTGTCTGTAAATTGAAAGTGTTCCATTTCCACAAGTTAGAAATGCAGCCTAAGCATGAATTTGGTCAACAAAATCTGGTCATTACTCCTCCTACCCATCTTTCATCTCACAAGAATTCTCTCTTCCAAATCTCTTTCACTGCTGGAGCTGCTTGTGAGTCAAAGAAAAACAGGGCAGCAAATGTAGGCAAAGGGGCTCACAGGTGACAGTGCCACAGGGCACAGCACTGCTACATCGTATTGTCCCCATCCCAGAGGGCTGTTCAGCAGGGAGGCAAGTACAACTAAATGCAACATTCAGGTACCTGAGGGATGTATTCGATCAATAACTGGCTCTTACAAGTAATATTTCTGTATTTATAGAAGTCTTTTCTTCCTTTTTTTTAAGATCATACAGTGTAGCAAGACCTGGCAATGCAACTGGACAAAGGAATAAGAAACCACAGCTGAAGAGCCTTGAGGAATGTGCTCAGGCATCACCACTCACACAGAGCAGGCTCCTGAGAGAGCAGAGTGCATAGTGAGCCGGGCTTTGAGAAGACTGTCAGGGTAACAGGATTTATATTCTTAAACAGTACAAACACACACTGAAATGCACATTTTAATGACAAGAGCTGGCAGCTGCTCTCCTGTCCCAAGCAGCAGCACAGCCACACTCCAAGGTGTACCTGCAGCAGCCAATATGTGGAGGGAGGTAGCAGGAAACCTCTATACAGGCAAAAGGAAATAACTCTTGTCCTCTGAGGACTCAAGGAAGGTTAATGAAATAAAACACATTTTATATGCTTTAATGTTTGAATATATTTAAAAAACAACTTTGGGATTTTTTCCCCTTTTTGTGTTGTAGCATTACAAAGTCCCATCATAACATCACCAGATGTTATTTATTAAGCACAATAGAACGACCTTCTGCAGATCTGTGCTCAGGGAAGTGGCATCTCTGCTGCTCAGTGGTGGTGTCAGTGTTGCTCTGCCTTACCCCACGAGGTTTCCACAGCAAAGCAAGCTGTGACAAGCAGGAATGCAGTCAAGGACTCTCTGGCTCTGCTGGGCAATGACATATCTGTTACCCCACTTCTCTTTCACTCCACATTACCTGCCAGGTTACTAAATGTGGTTCACTCTTTTTGTACCCGCAAAAGAGCAATTCTTGCACTACAGCCACAATCAATTTATCATCCACAATCATCCTTACCATGGGCAGTGTTACCTTTTTCACAGCAGCAGCCTGAGTGGTTGGACTGGGTGTGCTAGTTCATTAAAGCACAGATATTTCAAAGGAAAAGCAGACATGAGAAAGTACCCTTGAAATTGTGTATCCATTAGGAAAGCAGCCCGTAAGACACTCCTACACATTACTGCACTCAGTTCCTGACCTAATATCTGACTCACGTCACTGGATGAAAGCTACCTTTACAAATGGTTAATAATGAATTACTTACTTCATATTAGTCAAAAAAATACAATAAGACATTTCCTCAGACCATGCTGCTATGAAATTAAACCTGCCCACTTGAAACATAAATTAGTGTGTTGTACCTAACACTGGGGCAGGCCCTTGAGTGCCCAGCTACCACAGCCTGGCTGGGCACTGTAATAAAGCCAGTTATTTTCAGGTGGGTGGGTGGTGGCTTTCTGGATCATCGTTTATTGACAAATCAATTGAGGATCCAAATCCCTTCAGCTCTGGGTGTGCATGACCATTCTGAGTGAGCACGATGAAGGGTGCTCTTTTGGTGCCACGTGTCACATGAGCCAAGCAAGGAGCACAAGCTGCTGTTTGGGGCACGGGTGTGAGCTCACACAGACTGTGGGGCACCTGTGAGGTTGGCGGGCTCCCGCGAGGGGCTGAGCTGGAGCCAGCGCGGCGCCGCAGGATCCCCGCCTGTCCCCAGCCCGGCCTCGGGGTCATCCTCAGCCGTCTGCCAGGCCACCAGCGCGATGTCCACGTCAGCTGCACAGCCCAGGGACGTGTCACTGCTCACGCTCTCACCTGCAAACAGCACAGCCTGGCTCACACCTGCGCCCCTGCTGCAGCAGCAGAGCGCCCCCGAGAAGCATCTCGGCTGTCTGCAACCAAATTACGGCACAGACTTCAGGCACTGCACTTGACAAAAACATTCTCTGGGCACTCACTTTTCTCTCTCTCTCTGTAATATCGGTGTGATTGCTGCGAGTCTGCTTTCAGATCCAACTCAGCTGTACTGCTGCTCCTCCGCATTAGCACCTGCAGAGAAAAAAATCATCTCAGCTCGTACAGCTTTGAGCACTACACCACATTCTAGCAAATTTCACACCCACACGGTCATTAGAAATTAACCACAACCCACTCAAGACATTCTCATGAATATTCAGACTACCCAAGTGTTTGTCAATGACCTTAGGGAAACATCAGACTTTCCATTTCATTCTTAATCCTCCCTTTCACAACCTCAGTTTTCACACCAACAGGCAGGATTTTTTACCCATATTCTTCAAACACATGTGAAATAATTCGTTAAGGTATAAAAAAATCTTTCAGCCTTCATATTTCACAGATATGACCAGGCTGAGTCATTTACTGTTTGAACTGTTCACTCAAAAGTTGCCATTAAAAATGTATGAAGTTTGCCTGCGCTAATGTCAACTCACACTAACATCTGCCATGCACGGCTGGTGATAGGAACTGTGCTGAAAAGAAGCATTTTCACCAGTACTTTAAACCATCAAAAATTTATTCCAGTGTACTGTAGTTCTGTAATAGCCATGAATTATTTATCTTTTAAAAGTTACAAACTTCTTGATGATGTTTAGTATTTTAAAAAGGACCAAAGCCTTGTGTACGACTAGAACAGACATAAACCTGCAGAAGCAGTTGACAAGATCAGGAGACACAAACTGATCACACCCAGCAGGACAATAACACACTACAGCTAACTTCCAGATTTCATGCTAGAAATGGGATTAATCACTTTTCACACTTTCATCTCCTAGAGCTTCTGAATGCTAAAAGGCATCTGATTAGAAAGAAAACACTACTAGGATCTTATCAGAAATTACTTTTGGGTCTGCCTTACTTGCTCAGCTTCATGCTCCTTTGCACATCCCTTATTTTCCTGAACAGATTTGGAGTGTGAAGTTGAATTTCCAGCCTTTTTACCTAGAAGTTTCAGAAAGGAAACAAGAAACATTTGTGGGACCAAAATACACAGCAAGTCTCATGTAGATTTCAGTGATGTTTACACATCTCATCTTTATACTTAAGGGCCATACAACACTTAAATGGGTTACAATAGGGTTTGAAAAATCCTTCAGAAGCATAAAACACTTACAGGAGAGGAACTGAACAAGTCAGAGTTACATACAAAATGCACATACATTCCAGGTTTCATTTTTGGCCTCTCTGCTTTACAAAAGGTCACATCCTATATTCATGGTCTCCAACTTCTTAAAAAAAAGGTTCTTTCAATAACTTACCGACTATGCAGTGACTAAGAAATTGAGATACAAAAACATTTTAGAGGAGAACTGGAAACCAAAGTAAGAGCAGCACTTGTGAGGCTGAACAAGTCTCAACACTTTCCCTCAAAAAACACAGTATTGTTCTATTTTATTAATATTACCTTGAAAAAAATCAGATGGAATCTGATCTGCAATATCTGAAGTGCTGCTGCTTCGAGTTAGCTGCTGCTCTTGGTCTGCAAATGGCCCTGCAGCTTCTGCTCCTTCTGAATTTTCCAGCTGTTGAGATTCTTCAACTTCTGTTGATTTAATTACAACACAAAATATTTGCAGGATCTCATGTGTCTGTGAACTCCTTGCATAAGAAAGCTCTATGAAAAAGTGACCCTTGCAAATACTTAAAATCCCTAAGGTAAAATTTACAAGTTATAATTTAAGTTCTATAAAATATCCTTAGAAAAACTGTAAACTTTAGAGAGAGATGCACATGAGCAGCATAAAAGGTCTAGAAAATGAGACAAGTGATTTTGGGAGTTAACAAACAGGAGGAGATCCCAGGAACAAAGCTGAGTTTTCAGTACTGGAGACTCCAACTGGCCTCTGTTCATTGTGGAGACAGAAAGAACAGAGCTGAGGCAACAAAACTCTCTTAAGTGCTGTGTGGGAAGAAGGCAGTTCCAGAAAGAGGGGAAAGGAGGAGGAATAAAGAAAGGAAAAAAAAAAAAGAGTAAAAAAGCTCTGAGCTATATATAACTTGGGTTTAGCCTGCAAGGAACAAACCCAACCTGGCAGCTTTTGGTTCGGCTGTAACTGCAAATGAGATTGCGGAACAACACAGCACTTCTAGGAATGAATTTCTCTTAGCATTTGGGGAAAAAAAAAAAAAAGCTAGTAACATTCCAGTGTTTCCATCCAGCAGCATGCTAGTTTTAATATTGCTTTACCACTTAATAAACACTGTAGGTATTTCAGGAAGTTATCTCAGGGGGCATGTGCACAAAAACTAACATTTCGGTTATTTTCTGACTTCAGCTGAGTTTCAATGTCTTACACAAAGCAATATAATAAAACATTCAATGCAATTGACTGACTGGAACAATTTCAGCGTTTCCCCCAAGATAATTTGAGATGAAAACACACCAAAGATGTTTCACCAAGCAAGAATCCCCAGAGCGTCATAAAGTACCACGTACAAAACTCTCCTTTCTCTTGGTACTGCAGGCAATGACCCTGGGCAGGACTCAGGAGTCACAAATCCCTCCCAGGAAGCAAAACATGGGATTTTTTACTTTAGGTACTAGGCAATGTAGATCCAATTGCAATTGATGGCAATCTTTAATATCAACATGAACAAAAACTGCTTTGCTCGCAGTGCTGCGAACATTCTGAGAAGAACCAACCGGACAGAAAGGGAACAGAGAGAGCAGTTTAAAAATATAGAGAACACTGACATCAAAGATGACTTTAAAGTACAGTACCTGACAGTCTTTGAGAGCAAGAAGTGTAAGAGATACCAGGGAAGAGAGAGCTCACAGTGTGAAGCAGAAGAGGTACACTTTTAGTGGCTGGCAAAGCCTCATAAAGATGCACACAGTTGCTGATAGACTGGCTTCGCTTAGCTTACAAGAAAAAATAGAGCAATAATTATATCAGAAGCACAATGAAATATTGCAGTTCTGAGTGTCACAACATAACAAAACCCAGTGTTTTGCGATAAACCTTTACAACAGTAAGCCCAGGGGTTTCTCCCCTGAGATCTAAGTTGATACCATGCAACACCCTCTCACACTGAAAGGGCAATAATCAGGGATTTCTGATCCACAGCAAGTGTGGAAGTGGCTTTAATTTGAACACACACAAACAAGAAAAGCCCTGGATCAACACTTTCAGGTTCTCCCTACTGCTCTGGCAGGGTGTTAAAGGGGGAAATGCTGCAGCAGTAGAGAGAATCCTTCACTGGAGCGCAAACAGGGACTCGCTGAATTCAAAAATAAAACTCTTGGCACTGAGACTGGCTCCACTGCCAAAGTGCTCAGCAATCCAGGATGGAGGCTGTGGCTCAGCCATGGAGCCACAAACCATCTCGAGTTCCCTCTCCCTCCTTCCAGCTCTCCTGGGAAGGAACCTGGGAAGGAAATGTGCAGCCCAGCAGCTCCTGCTCAAAGCACAGGATTTTCACGGGAGTCTGCCCCAGCTAACTGGCACACAGAAACACGTTAACATGAAATAAAGAAAGGCCAGGTTCAGGCTGCTGAAATGCTTGAACTAACGAGGATCTGTTCTGTGTCTGGGGTCTCAGTCATTATCCCAGCATTCCTCACCCCAGTCTGCTTCCTGCTTTCCTCTTTCCAGAAGTAAACATTAGAGGAAAACCTCATTATGCCAAGAAAAAGAGAGCACATAAAGCAACTATGAAAGGATAATATTATTTATTAATTATTTGGTTTACCTAGCATTCCCATGAAATAGTTGTATCAGTATTTGTTATCTGCCTCACAGTAGTAAATTTCTTTCTTAGGAACCAATAAAAATAGCAATGTACCTCTCTAGAAAAAAAAAACCCTAATGTGCACAGGTTTAACTCATAATTCAGTGTCCTGTAGCCAAAAGCTTACACAGAGAATTTCCCCAAATACTTTGACTCTGTGATTCACACTGGCCAAGATATCCAGACAGACGTGCAACCTCTTAGCTGGGGCAGTTAATTATTAGGTTGCTTTTGGCAGCAGCCACTCCTCAGAGGCAGACTTAAAACTTGAGTGTTAGTGAGTGTCTGGATACCAAAGCACTCAGCTATGGTCTCACCTGTGGCTCTCTGACGGACAATGTTTCTTGCCTTCTCCACGCCTGGAGCCCCAGAGGTTGTGGCACTTCTGAATCTCATTGGCTCCACAACTTCAGGGTGACTTTTCCAGCTTAATGAAAAAGATCTTCCTACTACAGCTGTCTTCTGAGGCTCTAAAAGACCACCTTAGGACAAAGAACACAAAATTTTCTGGCACTGAATGCTTTGGCATGTATTTTTGCTGACATACAAATGGACTCAGACATGGCAAATATTAATACTTTGAATAACACAGGTTAACTTTTACTATTAATAAAAACTAACTGGTACTTCAAACTATGTGCATCTATTTCAAGGTGACATGCAAAGGTAGCTAAAGTACTGTAAATTAGAAACTTTACAAAAACATACGGAAAGGAATATTTACGAAGTTGCCAGTGGCAGCCAACAGCACAGGAAAGCACATTTCATCTCTGCTATCCAAAACCCCCTGGCTGTAGGTGCAGAATCCAGCCTGCCAAACAGCTTGACACCAACCTCTCCTCCCCAGTGAAAGATGACAACACACAAATTCCAAGTGTTTCACATTTGATTAAACAGGTTCTTATGTCAGATTAAGTAGTGTTTGACATGAAATTAATTTTTAAGATTAAGCTTCAATATTTAACTGGTTTGATACAAAAAGCACTGAAGCACAAAGACAAACCTTTGCCTCTCTGCTTTTTTTCCTTCTGTTCACTGAGCTTGTCCAGGGGCAGGTTTGTCATCTCCACCCCATACACAGTCCTGGCCAGCACTGCTGTAAGGGAGTCCATGATGTTGGCCCACTCATTGATGAGCTCCTCCCAGTCGGTCAGGGCAGACAGGACACTGAGCAGTTCATCCCACAGCTCCCGGGAGATGTACACGCTCAGATTCGCTCTGATCCAAGCCACAATGAGGGTCTGAGGGAAGAGGCACCAGTGGCAGCTCGGGCAGGGCTGACAAGATGAGTTCAGCACACCAAGCTCAACCCACAACTCCAATCTGCACATCAGCACAGTCTTTTGGTGAGGCACAACTGATGTGCAGTGCTTTTTTCCCCCCAGAAAACACTCCCAGAAATAACAGGGAAAATTACTGAGGAAGGAAATTTAGAAAAATTTCAGGCTAAATGTTGTCTGGCTAACTGAAATAAGACACTGTATAATAACAGCAGAATGAAGGACTGTCTTACACCCACAGAGCGACTGCAGCGACTGAGCTCTGGGGCAGCACTACACACTCAGTTACACTATCCAGGCTAGAAGTACATTAGGAAGTACAAATGTCTCTCTTGCTCAGTGTGACTCAGTTTTGACTTGCCAGCTGGACTTTCAGGAAAACCATTACTAGAATCTTACACTTCAGGGACATTCACTCATAATATTCTGTCTGTGCTACCATTGTTTGTAACAGAGCCTCGAAGAACAGAGCAAACCCAACTGTCCCTCTGTTAGTAACAGTTTACAAAATAATTACTAGCAAAACACAAGAAACCCCTTCTTCACGGTAAAGCCCTCAAATAAAACTGTGAGCAGTTGTAACAGAGCAAACCAACCAGCCCCACTCACTCACTCGGAACAGCAGCCCCGCCATGCTCTGAGCAAAAGTGTCCTTTGTCTGGTTCTCCTTTGGCTTCTGCATCACAGCTTCTGTTATTCTGAGGAGTATCTGCAGCATCTGTTCCCTGATTCCAAAACAAAAGGTGTTCTGATAGTCGTACCTGCTCATTAATCCTGCAGCAAAGCCTTATTTATTGAGAATGCAGTCACACTTCGGACTTCACAGATCATTTGTAAAATAACGTGGTTGCTTTTGGACTGTAACAACTTTTTCTCTCATGACACCATGTTAGCCTTACCAGGTCTTTCTGTTCATGGACAGCTCCATTATCATGCGTCTGAAGATGCTGAGAACGGCTTTGCAAGCATCCACCTGCTCCTTCAGCAGCACAGGGACCTCAGTGCATGGCTCCAGCAGGAAAACGTTGGCTGAGTTTGTCAGGAATACCTAGCATTGACAGCCCGTTTGCACAGTGTTAGCAATGAAAAAGGGCAAGATGTACAACAAAATACTTTTGCTGCTTCAGTTAAACCTTTCCCTTTCCTTAGAGGAAGTTTCATGTTTTATCCATCACTTTATTTTTCTGTTATTCCAGCAAGGAGCCAGGTGGCATCACAGACCCACCAAGACTCAGTATGGGGTTTGTGGGTGTCTCCTCTGCTTGGGCAGACAAGAGGACATTCCTCCAGCCACCTTATGCTGAAACAGCCACCAGTATTTTCAATAAAAGAAGCTCAGGAAAAGTAAATGCATTCTGTTTAATTCCTAGTACTCCCAGGAGGAAAAAAATTACCCTTCTGTGTTAAAATACAGATCTCTGGCTTTAAGACATGGTCATGTGGTTTAATATTCGTGTTTCAGAGTGATACATGGAGTCTACATTGTGTCTTACAAAACCAATCAAGCCCTGGTGTTCTTTCCCTCCATCTTGGAGATTGTGATGGAATTTGCAGTTCAAATCCACGTCCCACCCAGCTCCCCAGAATTTGAAGCGCAGATCACGGTCCCGCCCAGCTCACCTGCAGCGTGGCCTGAGCCCCAGCCTTCACATCCCTGTCCTCATCCTCCAGCACACAGCCCCTGCTGACAGCACTGGTGAAGGAGTAGGTCCTGCCCCAGCTGGAGGAGCGCTTGTGTCCACAGGGCTCCAAGGAGAGCTGCCAAACACAGCCTGGTTAGTGACAGGGCACAGAGGAACACATCCAGACCGAAAAAAACCAACCCTGAGGTCAGCAGCAAAAGTGCAGGAACTGGTATGGCATATACTCATTTCCACTCATTTCCTGGCTATTATTGCTTCATTCCCAAACATGAAAGTTTTAGAAGGTATGATACTTAAAAAAATTTTACACCACTTTTCGTAGTCATTGACTGTAGTAACACTTGAATTAAAGTCTGGCAAAATTAAAAATTCTCTACAAAACCAAGTAAAAACCTTGTAATTCTCACTTTTTTGCAAATCAAACCTCTTATTCAGTATTAGAAAACTTCCCTTTAAACAGTGTCAAAGAACTTTTACTGATGATTCAAAACAGGATGTTAAAAGATGATGCACAGGAACTGTATCTACAGTTAAATTTCCTAGATTAAGGTGTCCAGTTACAGTACTGATGCCTTGGAAAGGCTGACCTGAAACAGAGACTGGACAGAGCTAAAAAATAAAGTAGGTATTTATTGAAAGGCCTCTCGGATCCACCTTGGGCAGAACAGGAGCCTGACCAAGGCTACACTCAAGGTGGACTAAGAATGGTCACAAAATGGCTGACCGGTCATGAGATTTTACATTTTTATAAGTTTTGATCCCTTTGCATATTGGGGTTTAACTGTCCCATGACAGCTTCAGATTGTGAGGTCTCATCCTTTTTATTTTCTCTCTTTAGTCCTGTTGTTTATGCTGTTGGGCTGAAAGTTGTCCTTGGTCCTCAGCAGGAAAAGGATTTGTTTTGTCTACCTACTCTGTGAAGAGAGCTTACTACCACTTAATATGAGGCTCAGAACTACACCCCTAGACAGCAGAGAATCTGAAAATATGAAAGCTAAAGCTTAAGGCATCAGTATACACAAATTAACACATATTGTCAGATTTTTAATTACCACCAAAATGAAGTACTTCTCCAGGCCCTAGGCCAGCAGACAGTCAATTTTAGCACTGCAAAACCCATCAGTGTCTCTTCCATGAAGTTCCTCCTGTCATATTTATAAACGCACAGAATAACCACAAATGATGGTTCTCAAACCAGCTGCAACCCTCCCCTGCACTCTAAGTGCTACTCAGTAACTATTTCAACTGTAAGTTCTTAAATAAAAGCATTCTTAACGCCTATTCCCCAAACACTTTAAACTGTTACTCCTCTACAGAGTGAGGTGAAAAGCCCCATATCACAGTGGACAAAGTAAGGAAAAGGGATACCATACATGTTTACCGTCTGTTTGCACTGAGGAGTCTTCCAAGAGAACAACAGCATCCTGGCTGTCCTCCTTCTTGTCTGGCTCCTCCATGAATACGGGTTTCTCCTGCAGTATCCACTTCTGGTACACCTTCACCACCTTTCGTGTTGCGGATATATCAGAAGGCGGCAACAAAAAAGCCTGAAATGGAAAGTTCACTGATTTCACTCCATGTAGGATACAGATGTGGTGCACACAAACACACACCCCACCACCCACTCTGCCATTTTAAGCAGCAAGCTCCAGCTCCCAAATTCCAAAATCTGATTGTTAAACTAGACCAGGAAGGAGCCTGACTTCCAAGGCTGCTGCTGTGACCAGCACCAAGTCTGCCCAGTGAGCAGCCCTCCACCGTGTCCCTCACACCCATTCCCTTCTGAACCAAAGACAGTGAGCAGCCGTGGGCAGAACCTGGCGGAACACTTCGTTGACGAAGTTGACGTATCCACGCGTGGAGAGGAGGATGCCCTGCACCATCTCGTAGACACCACGGTGCTGCTCCTCCACGCTGCAGAGGCTGCAGCTGCTGAGCCTCCTGTCCGACAGGCTGCTGCTGTTAGAGTGGCCGTGCTCCTGCTCAGCCACCGGCGCCACGCCGCTCTCCGGCTCCGCGCTCCTCTCCTGGCTCACGGCAACCGTCTGCAGGCACAGCACAGCCCATCACTGACTGAACCCCACTGGGAGCCTCACAGAGAGCTAGGGATACCCTGTTTAGCACAACACTGCCATCCCAGCAGTCAGGCACAGCAAATTTCAGTCTATTGCTCCATCCAAGAAGAAACTTGTACAAACTTCCTCACAGCACACGACTGACTGAATTGTCCACTGCACATTACCAGTGTAAAGGAAGGCACAGACACAGTGGAGACCCCAAGTCCCTTTATCTTGGGGAAAAGATGGATTGGAGCACTACACGTTATTATGCCCAACACCTTTTTGCCAGGTTTTGCCCTGGCACTGCGTGCATTCTGCACCCTCTCAAACTCAGCCCACAGCTGACACTCACCGTATAGTTCAAGACCAAATGTAAGCTGAGACTGAGTCTAAATTCTTAACAGGAAACTGGACAGTCTCTCAAAAGCATTGATCTATAAAATTCATTGTGAAGCATCTAACACTTGAGAAGTCTCAACCACGTGTTTATAAATGAAATATTTCTCTAATATCTCATTGTAAACAGCTGCTATAATTGAGAGGAAAACAAAGCAGCCTTTGATGTCACTGGGAAATGGTCCATGGAACCACCAAGTATGACAGTTTACAGAGTAAATGCCAAAAGTCTAAATATAAGACTGCTGAAGCTAGTAACACAACAAGTTATGAGGGAAAAAAACCTTTTGGTGAATTACCATAGGGTTTTGCCTGGAGATTCTCTTCTCCATTGAAGAAAACGAAAATCTAATAAACATCTACATCCTTTATTCATTATGGAGTAGCTTTCTTTGTGCTTCAGCTGTCAGTGCAGTGAGTGAGTGTGCTGCAAGGTCAGCACATAAGCAAGAAGATAGGTAAACTTTGAAGCCCACCTGAATAATTTTAGGGAGCACTTCTCCTCCATTTTTTGTATTCTGAACAGCAGTTAAATACTTCTTCTCAAGGAAGAAGGTAACGAGCCACTTGATAAAAACCACTCGAGCTGCCATGTAGGGGATTTTTGTGCAGTAGACACTCTCATTGTTCCGTGTTGTAGTGACATACACTGGCCTTGGTCTGATATCAGGGATGTCTGGGGTGGGGGGACAAAAAGGAAAAGAGAAATGAAGTGGAACCTGAGTAATTGCTTCCCAATTCTGGTTAAACGTACTGAACACAGCACCCAAGAAATAACGGGTGCAATGACTGACTGCTTTTATTTTATTAATAAAATTGTATTCTATCCTAACTTTATTGCTCCTCAGGAGAACATAACAGCACAGCTCTTTCCTGAAGTTATCACTTGTATTGCTCAAAACAAAGGAAAGCAAAAGAGAAGGGCTGCAAAAGGAAAGGTAAAAGCAGGAACAAAGAACCAGCCCTGCTACAATGTAAGTTAATTTTACACCAACCAGGAAGAAAAAAACTCCTCATCCCGCAGAACTGTAGTGATACACCAGCAGAAAACAGAGGTGCCACCAAGAGCAGGCTCTGGCTTTTTCTACATCAAAGGCAAAACCCGCTACTTACCCAGCACAGGTTTGTAGAGGTTGGTTAGCTTTGTAAAAGATGGGAACAAGTGAGGAAGATAGTATCTTCTGAACAAAGCAAAGAGAAACTTAAACCCAGTGTCTTGGTTCTCCTTGTTCTTCCACTCCAAGCTGGCAGCCTTTCTCACACAGTTAGAGAGAAACAAACAAAAATCTTGAGGTTAAAGTGTTACACCAACAATTGTTTACCCCTGAAGACAAAAGCAAACAACTACACTTTAGCAAGAGAAGCAAAAGAAGCACAGCCCCAAAACCACATTTTAAAACAGCAGTAAGAATGGAGAGTAAGAATAGAGCAGACCCCCAAAGCCAGCGAGCTCAGTGGAAGCCAGTGTATTTGTGCTGTTCTAATCAGAACAGTGTGTTTGTCCTGTTCTGCTCTCAATAAATTTGCTTCTTAAGTGTACATTTTGACAAAGTTACTTTGAGCTCTACTTTTATCATAAATATTTTCTTTGTCAGAATAAACACAAACAAGCAAACACTAGAAGTGCTGTGCAATGGGATTTGTCATGTAAGCAGTTTGTTTAGATCTCACACAGGTAACAAGACTATAAAAAGAAGAGTGACACTTTGTTTTTAACTGAAGTGTTGTGAGACTCTGATATGTAAAACAAAGGGTTCTGTGGAGGAAGCTGGTAATTTCATACAAACTCTTTTAAAATAAAGCATTTATTCAAGATGACAAAACCCTTTCCAAATATTATTTTTCCCATTAGAAAGCGTATCTCAAAGTATTTAATTTTAATTTATCTTTTTTAATAACAACCTCTTTCATGTTCACTGTCTGCACAGCTTCCACTTTATTTCAAATGTTGCTTAATTTGTACTTTTTAAATATATACATTATCTTAATTTATTTCCCATACAGATTCATCTGATCTCCTTCTAATTAAATTTTATGTACATGTTACTTGCATACTTTTGAAAACATCACAGAAATCATCTCTCTTTATCTCTTCCTCCAGTGGTCCTTTACAATCCTTTTCATCTAGGTATGTGTCCAAAGAGAACAAACTGAATCTTTACCCTATATCAATTTTCTCAATGCAACCACCACCACATAAAACGGTCAGTTATTCTGCAAGTTTGGATAACATTCATTCATTCTTATCACAAAAGTGTGACAATAGTTTTATTTTCACCAAAAACAGCATGAAGAAATACATTTGGGATGATTTTCCATTTAAAAACAAGAGTAAAAAAAAGTGCTGGGGAAGGGTAAACCCAGCTCCAAACAGATGTGGTGTAGGCTTAACTTTCTACCACAAATACATCCTCCAAATATGAACAGTTTCAAACATACACTCTCCTCACCTGAATTACCATATATTTTAACAGGAGCTGGAGAAAATAGCAGGTCTGGTCTTCCGCAACTTTTTCTCCAGAGACAGCTGGCAAAAGCGGCGTTATTTCTTCTGGAAAAATCTTGGCTAAAATCAAATATTTTAAACATAGCACACATGAAAATACTGAAACAAAAAGTATTTTCTATTAAAAATTGGTTTGAAAATACCCATCAGGGCACTACCAAGCTGTGTAAGTCCAGTAGCTGCTCGGATGTCCAAAGCCCTGGCACAACCCAGCAAGGATGGCACCGATTCCTGGCAGCTTGCAAGGGCTGACATCAGCAGTGAACCAGCAAGGAGGAAACCTCCAAACCTGCTCGTGGGGCAGTGAAATGCTCCTGCTGCTGCTGTGACTGAACTGAAACCATCCCAGAGTCAAAGAGCAAGACCTGACCACTCAGAGGGACAGGAGCAGGCAGCTCTAGAGCACCAGCCCAGCAGCCAAACACACTGGCCGGCTGGGAATGAACTCCAGGGCAGCCAGCAGCTCCAGGCGGCTGGGAATGAACTCCAGGGCAGCCAGCAGCTCCAGCCAGCTCGGAATGAACTCCAGGGCAGCCAGCAGCTCCAGGCAGCTCGGAATGAACTCCAGGGCAGCCAGCAGCTCCAGGCAGCTCGGAATGAACTCCAGGGCAGCCAGCGGCTCCAGGCAGCTCGGAATGAACTCCAGGGCAGCCAGCAGCTCCAGGCGGCTGGGAATGAACTCCACGGCAGCCAACAGCTCCAGCCAGCTCGGAATGAACTCCAGGGCAGCCAGCAGCTCCAGGCAGCTCGGAATGAACTCCAGGGCAGCCAGCAGCTCCAGGCAGCTCGGAATGAACTCCAGGGCAGCCAGCAGCTCCAGGCAGCTCGGAATGAACTCCAGGGCAGCCAGCAGCTCCAGGAGGCTGGGAATTCCAGGGGCAGGCAGCAGCAGCCCCCTCCTCCAGGGCAGGCTCACCGTCAGGCGCGGCCGGGGGGCTGAGCAGGCTCTCCAGCGTGCAGGGCCCACGCGGGGATGGCAGAGGGGGGAAGCCGGGCACCAGGCAGGCGAACATCAGGATCTGCTCCTCGCCACAGTTGGTCTGCAGGGCTTGCAGCCACAGCAGGAACAGGCGGATTCCTTCACACCTGAGCTGCAAGGGGGTGCATTGCGGGGAAAGGACAGTGACACGGGTGTGTAAGCGCAGTAATGGGGTAAATAGTTCACAACAGGCAGAGCGAGGGCTTCATCCCAGCTAGGTGCTGAAATGACTTGCCATCATACCAAGGGTATTCACATTATTATTATAATCCTAGCTCTAATGCCAGAGAAAGCACAAAAAATTAGGTATTAAGCGACATATGTTAATAACTTCTCCAGGTAACTTTACAAAGGTCATAAGAGCAGCAAAATGACTGAAAACACATATTAAAATAATAATCAAGGATCATGTTGGAGTCTAGAACATCCCTCTGGCCACCCTGGAGGGTTTGGACACCGGACAGGGGGTCTGGGATCTGTACAGGGGGGTCAGAGCCTCACATAGAGCCCAGGAGGACACTGCCTCTGATCCCTGCCATGGCAGTGAATGCCCACAGTGTATGAAGAATCACAAGCTGAGAAAATTCAAAATAAGTAGTATTTAGTTTATCATAGAATGTAAATGTAGAATCTGGGATTTTTAGTATATGAAGAGACAAGATGGAGGAATTGGGGAGTGGCCCCTGTGCTCCTTGTTCTTGCTCCCGTCCCCCATTTTCTGCTGAGTTGGATTTTAGAGATTGGTTTAGAGTAGAAATGCCATGTTAGCATAGGTAGTAGGCATTGGTAAAATTCTGTAAATAAAAAGTGCATTTGGATGGTGGTTGGGTCAGGGGTGCTGTACATGAGGTGTGGGGCTCTCTGATCTGCCCAGTCCTGCTGTGCTGGAGATGCCCTGCAGAGCTGAGACAGAACTGAGATAATGCCCCTGCCAGGGAGGCCTGGCAGAGCTGAGACAGAACTGAGATAATGCCCCTGCCAGGGAGGCCTGGCAGAGCTGAGACAGAACTGAGATAATGAAGAATAAACAACCTTAGAAACATGCACTGGCAGACTCAGCTTGTCGTCTCTGCCTTCGGTGTGAAACACTTAGGGCAAAAGAGAAGACTGAAAACTCTATTACCTCGGGGAACAGCAACCCTGAGGAAACTCCTGGGGAACAGCAACCCTAGGAAAAAATCTTATTACCTTGGGGAACAGCAACCCCAAGGAGAATCTCAAGGAAAAGCAACCCTGAGAGGATCACAATAATAAAACTTACGATTAAAGGTGAATAAGAAAAAATTACAAAGCCTAACAATCTGGAAAACATTACTATTAGAAAGCTGCAAAGCAGCATACTTCACAGGAATTGAAGTGAAAAGAAATACAAAAACAAAACCACAATACCTTGAGAGAATTTCCAGTGTGCAAAAGCTTCTTCAGAATAGACCCTGGATCAGGAAAATTAAGTAGACACTATCAGACACTTCCCACCACAACGTTTTCAAAAATATTCCATGAAAGCCTACTTTAATTTAGTCTAGGGCCACTGCACTGGGTTTTAAGGCAACTCTGGGGGGAAACCCCCAACTGAATCTAGTTACAATCACCACCACCCAAGATTAACTGTGATATATCTTTCCAGTGAGATCCTCTGGGTTTCATCAGAGGACCATGTCTGAAATTACTTTCATTAATAGTAAGTTCTGTGAATTATACATATTCCCTAAATGGGCTCCTTCCCTTCAGATCTCACCATTTCACAAGATTAAACAGAAATTATTAACATATATAGGAAATGCATATTTATGAACCAAACATTAAGCAAAAGGAAATCACAAGACAGAGGTGTAAAGAAATGCTCTGCCAAATTTTGTACATCATTTTTAACACAGATAAAAAAATTATGCCACTATGACTACTTGAAAGAAGCACAAAGAATATGTTAGCTACAGACAACCGACGGAAACCAATTTGATCTGGACTAGTTGAGCTGAACTGTTATGAAATGGCCAGGCAGATGTCTCCTCTTGTTTTTGTCAGTGCTGAGTGGAAATGTGACAATGGCCCTTCCCTTGACCTTTAACTTCCGCTCATTGTTCTTCTGCAGCAGCAATTCCTTGTTCTGATGACAGCTGGTCAAAAATGGCAACTGGTCAGACAGTGCTGCAGATCAACCCCAACAAAAAAGTCCTACTTGGAAGGAATAGAGCCCCCGATAAAATTTTAACAAGCAGCATAAAAACCCCATTGGTGCCACACTGGTGGCATTTGGAAGCAGGATTTGAAAAGCAGTGACAAATCCAAGGCATTTGATTCAGAGGAAATGATCGAGTTAAACCACTTCACTGGAATTCAAGGTGTTCTGGCCATCCAAGGCTGCTCTCTGCCAGACTCCTCCTATTCCCTCCCTTCTTCCAGAAGCTCCAATACCACTGGAGTGTGGGGAAAGAACAGTCTTGGTCTGAAGAAGCCAGCCACGGCTATCTTCTGTCTGTCATGGCCAAGGATGCTAACAGGATGATGGGAAAATCTTCCATTTCGTGAGAATCTGGGAAAGACAGCTGAGGCCAAACTTGCACAAATATCATGTATTCACAACTCTACTCGTATACCACACACACATTAAAAGAAAATCCATCTGAAAAAGCCACTAAAAAGTTCATATTTTTTATTTTAAATCATTTCTTCTTACCTATACTGCGAAAATGCCATCGATAAAAAATCCTCTCAGGTAGCAGCTGTAATATTTTCTGCAGAAAACAAAAGGAGTCAAAGTTTAAGTAATAAAACTGTTTCACTGGGAATACAGAGAAGCTGATACGCAACACACAAATGAGATGGGAATATATACACAGTTTCTTTTTACACTACTGGCAGCATGGACTAGGGCTTGGCCACAGGTGTGGCAGTAGCACAGCTCACCTACTGCCGCTCCGCCTTGCAAAGGTCTGAGAGTACACAGGGCTTCACACAGGTTCCACACAAAAAAAGTCTCCATCTTACAACTTTTCAGCCATTGAAATAAGAAATTAGGAAGATATATTGAAATGGGAAACTAGTTTTGAACATTTCCATTTGGAAATCAAATTAAATGAAATGATGTTATAAATGACTGATAGCCAGAGTTCCTTACAATTATCAAACAAAATGACTGGCATGAATTTCTGCACAACAAAGCACCTCTAAGTTGTCAGCAATACCACATGCAGGATGCAATGGATGATAGGTCACTTAAGCCACAATGACCCGTTTGAGGGTGTTCTGCACACAAAAGCTCACAGGAAAAAAAAACAAAGCATCACAGCCCAGGAAGCAGCTGGTGCTGTGGGCCACTCCTGGGAGCTGGGTCACAGAGTCAGCACTGCTGCCAGAGCATGTGCTCAAGATGTACAGCAGGACAAACCTCTTTTGACAATAAAGGGCTTTAGAAATTATATTCAACACTCAGAATAGCCTTTTTGGACATGGAACATTCCTTTCTCCACAGCAGAGGGTGGAAGTCATGACAAGTTCATGGACATAGGGAGCTAGACCTCGGCTCACAGACAGGCTGGTCTTCTTCCACACCTTCACCATAGCATGTGCTCCCCACATAGTATTTAGCATTTTTAAAAGGTTAACCAGCATAAAAATACAAACCAGGCATGTCCTTTCCGTGTCCCCTGTATTTTGTTCCAGTGTCACTCCTCCAGCTCCCTCCCCAGCACACCGTGGCAGCCGGACCCCAGGAGCAGAGGGTCCAGCGGTCGAGCTCCCTGTCTGTGGGCAGCAGGAATGCTTGGGATGAAGGATCTGACTGGCTAAAAATGAGGCCATGACTCATATTGGGGCTTTACCTGTTAGTAATCACCAGGCTTCTGCTGATCAGATTGCAGGATCCATGGACAGAGTTATCGTTATCCATCTAAACATTAAAACATTGGCAGCCTACCACTTCTCCAGACTATTTCTGGTATTAATCATTACTTAACTTGGCACAGGGTAGAAAGGAGTCCTGTGCTGACCCAGGAGCACTTCTAACCTAACCTAAGCTAACCCAGGAGCTCTGCGTGGGAGCTGGGTCTGTGCCCAGGCTCACCACAAGCTGTGTGCCCAAGGTGTGGGAGAAAAAGCTCCAGGAAACAAAACCCTGTGGCAAACCAGCAACAAACACTGGGCTGGATTCAGGTGTCAATACACAATACACTGCAGGGAGGAAGTTTCACACATTGGCACATTTATCACGGAAAAACAGACAGAACCATGTGTGTTTTGTTTCCATTGTTTTAGTTTGTTACAGTTTCACCTAAATTTGAGTATGAAGTTCCCTTCCAGAAAGTGAGCTGTGATGAGGTGCAAGCTGCATAGGTGTAAAGTTCCATAATAAAGACTCATTTGAAAAAGAATTTGGGAACAATTTTCACATTCAAGTCTCAGTGAGCTTTAGGTTGTATCCAGAGAAAAGCAGGAAAGCAAATGCTACTGCACAGTTCAACAACAAGCAGGAAAACCAAGCCTAAACTCTAAACTGCACAAAACTGAGGGGGTTGGGACAGAAAACAACATGTTTACTATTACTTTCTCTTTACAAAACACAGAATCCAACATCCTTGTCAGGTGACTGAATCAAAACAATCCAAAGGTTCAGATCTTCAGTAAGAAGACAGAAGTTCCTGTCTGAGAAAAGCTCCCATATACCAAAGTGTTTTCACACAGCAAAGATGGAGACACTTAAGTCATTTCCCTTGCATTCTTCTTTTCAGCATCTCAAAACCAGGAAAGCAATAAGTATATGTATTTTTTTAAAAAAATGTAAGGGTCTGACTAATCACCTGCATGGTCCTGCCCCACGGCAACCAGGCATTCTCAAAAAGCAACCTGTGTCCCTCTCCTGTGCTGCAGACAGCACAGCTCTGCAGCAGAGCAGGGCCACTCTAAATGATGAAAATGCAGAGCCCATGTCTGCTCCTGCAATGCAAAAAGAAGCCACCCAGGTGCAACATCTACACCATTAAATATAAATTTCGAAGGCTACAAGTTGAGCCCCAGCTGCACCAGCAGAACTTCCAGCTGGTGATTTTTGCCCCCAGCACTGCAGTCCTGAACTGAGGGGGTGTTGCAGTGTGACACGAGACTGCACAAGTCAGGAACCTGCTCCAGTTGTTCCCTTTGCAAATTCACATTTCCAGCAACATTTTGTACACACTTCCTAGCCCTGATGTTCTAAAGAACATGCATTGCTATTGCTATAGAACAAATGACAGTCTCCTTCCCTTCAGCCTAGGCTGTCAGCCACACCGCTGTGAATATGAGCTGGCTATTGACATATTGTTCCTAGTTTCACACCACACTAATAAGAAATATTTTAAGAAACCCTGCAGTGTGAAATAATATTGCTTTTTCAGAAAACACATAGATCTATTTAATGCTTAGTGCTTTGCTGCATCTATATGGTAATCCATTATAGCACACTTGAAATAGAAATTAGGTATTACTACTGATCAACACATCAGGGTATCTGTCAGTTCTTTTAACTGATTATCCATAGTTCTTTTTCGTTTGGACTTCCTGCATGACTAGGAATAATGTTAAGTTTAAATCTTAGTTTACACAGGATGCTGCCTTTTGGAGGCTGTATCTCTCTCTTTTATCAAAGCAAAATAAAAACCACCAAGGTTCATATTTTGACAGACTCATCCTGACTCAACCAAAACTGCTATTTCTTTTACAAAGCCTTTTGGTTTTGCCCCCCTGGTTGAATCCTGCCGTGACTGGCAGCACTGTGCCCATCACTCTGTGCTGGCTGTCCTGCTGCAGGACACAGGCAAGGCTGAGGCTGGGCCCTCCCCTCACCCAGGATCCCAGGGGATGTTTCCCAGCCCCATGGCCACAGGGGGACGATGAGCACTGCTGCTCAGGATGTGCCAGGCTGGTCTCAGATCAACAACAGCCACCCCAAAGGGGCCCTCACTGAGCAAATCCACTTCTGGGGGCAGAACCAGCGGCAATGCCTATGGCAAGCCTCAAGTCTCGTCTTCTCTGGGGGAGTGAATTCAGAATTTCCAGGAGTCAGTGGCAGGTGCATCTGCTTCAAGCCAAGTCAAGGCAGAAGAGCTCTCCCAGGCCTCTGAACTCAATGCTGGTTGTTTCAGGGTGTTTGACTACCAAAATCTGCCGCAATTTAAAATTTTCCAGCTCCTATTCACAGGCTCAGATGAGCCAAGAGGCCAATGAAGTCAGCATGCCTGCAGCAGCTCAATCTCAACGAAGGGATATTCCATCTATTACATCAATAAAATTATTTACAGTTATTTGATGAGGGAAAATGTCTGCCCAAAGCACACGGGCCACTTACCGCTGCCTCAGGCATAACAAGAAAGAGTTAAGATCTCTGAAGTAAAATACGTGAAACATATAGTTAGAATTTACCACAGAATGCTGTAAGACTAGCAGCAATGTTATTGGAATTACAGCAGAATTAATTGTAAATGGTTCCAAAAGTAACTTTATGTGTAGAAAAGTAGAGCTATAAGCAGTTTTACTGTTATAAACAAAAAAGCCCCTTTGTTACCTACTGAGCTCAAGACTCAGCATTCACATCTGCACCAGGCTCAAGAAACCACAAAGTCCACACAAAACATGGATTTTGGGAAGCTTTTCTACATCTGAAAAATTCAGAGTATAAAATATTTCATCCAGTGAACTTGTTAGATCAGTGGAATGACTTTTATGATACCATCAGCACAGATTTGGCTGTTCTTAACAAATAAAGAAAAATTATAGAGAATAGGAATAAAATGATCTCTGTATCTCAAAATCCTCAATCTGCTTTTACCTCATTAGAGATTAAAAACCACGGTATCAGATGAATCAGTACCTGATGCTGCAAGAATGAAAAAACACTTTATTATTAAAAAACGCACCCCAAACTTTTACCACCAGATGATGGCACAATACTGCTATTGGAGCCACAAAATGGACCCAAACACAGTCCACCTCCTGGGAGGTCTGTGACACACAGGGCTCAGAGCTGCCCTCAAATCTGAGATTTTGAGCTGCTCCCTCAAAAGTGAACAAGGACATGAGGAACAACAACAAGCTGTTCTGCAAATGCACTGCGAGTAGAGAGAGGCGTGCCTTAGCAAAAAGAAAAAATTGCATGTCACGTAGTTTTGGGCTTTTAGCTGAAACAGGGAAAAATAACAGTACTGCTACCATATTACTTCACAAATAACTATGTGGGAAAAGACAAGGCCAAAGCACCTTATAGAGTTAGACCCAAGCATTTTGCAATATTAAATGCAACTGTTAACCCTTCACATTACTCCCTGCTGATTAACATTTCTTCTTTGAGTAACATGTTGTTTGAAGTTGTTGCTGTATGGCGAAGCTGTGCAGCTGATGTGGAAAATTAGAACTTCCATAAACTACTACCACATCAAGTCAGTTTCCAGAGGATTTTTGGGAAAAGCTTTTTTTGCCCAATCCACACACTAGGTGTCACTCCACAACAGCAGCACAATCCCACCAAACCTCCAAGAAAGGCAAAGGCAATTCCCTCATAAATATTTTTATTGATTTTTAAGCTGTTAACCCTCAACACAGGGACTCGGGATTTGTTAATCATAAGTAACTACCTATTTAGCTAATTAGCAGAAAATACAGCATCCCCCTGGCTCCTGCAGACATCACATTAAACATGGAAAGCTTAACAATCAATTAGTTGTGTTTCCTATGGCTTAGAGTATGAATGTTTCATCACTTGGCATTTCTGCCTCCCTGTCCTGTGCTGAGGCTCTTGGCTGGTTCTGTATCAGGGTCAGCTGTATCTGGACTGCACATCCAATCCAGCAGATCCCCACCATGAAGGAAATCACTCTGAATCCCACACATGCTGAAAGGGTCTTCTCTCCCTCAGGGTGACTGGGCTGTTCCACAGCTCTCCTCCACTTGGGAGCCCAAGCAGCCCCTGGTTCAGACACAACCATGCATTTTTTCTCCTTCAGACAGCAAGTTCTCTTACTGTTTTATAGGAGTATGAAGGGGTGGTTATTTGCCACCCCTTTCCAAGCCCTAGGAACACCCAGTTATTACCTCTACCCAGGTGAGCAAGCATTGGCTATTTTCCATTCAATGGCACAGGCACGGAAATGTCATTCCTTACTCAACATCCCAGCATATTAACGAGCTGCCATTAATCTGCACAGCCCTGCCCAGCTACACAGTGACACCTTCTCTGCTGGAGACTGAGGAGGAGGAAGAAGAGTTTCTCCAGCCACAAACCGTCTTGGCAAATTTATCATCTTGTGTTCTTTGCCACTGCCTCGAGCACAACCGTAGAGCAGATCTATGCTAATGTCACAAGGAGCAGAAAGCACAACTCAGATTTCAGTGTGAAATGCAGTCTCATAGAGGGGGGAACGAAGAAGAAGAGGAAAAGGGAGACATCAAAGCAAGAATTCGAGATCACAAAACCCCAGGATTCCATGTCATCATTTTCATGGCCATTTTTCCCACCACAGGCACATTAGGCTAAACAGCATCATTCTTCTTGTCATTATAAACACCATTCCAACTACAAACTACTCATTAATGCAAAACTATGAAGCCACATACTTCTGAGGGTCTGGGGGTCTTTCAGAGGGAGTGAGAGGATCTGAGGACAATTAACCTTTGTTTTAGTTTCAATTTCTAGAGTCCCACTGAAAGTTTGAGGGGCTTTTCCCTACCAAAAAAACCTCCAAAATATAAACAAAGATGACATTTCTATGATGCAATACTCAAGTAAAAAGTTAGTAGTTGGAGTAACAGAGAAAGAAATAAAGAAAACAGTAGATGATGTGCGTAATTAACCTTAAGAGAGAATTCTGGCCAATTATTTACCTAATTAACTGTCAAAATAATAATAATTAAAGATGCCAGTGTTTTCTGACTAGAGACAGGCAGAGCTTAAGCTAAGAATTTCACTGTGCATTTTAAGAACATTTTTATGTGTCAGGCTTTAATCTGGTCCAGTGATATTTTCTCACATCCAAATACATTTAGGTAGTAACTCCAGTCAAAGAGGTACACTGGAAAATGATCTATCCCGGACTATTCTTGTTTAAACTAAAGCAATCCTAATTTGATTGTGCAAAAGTTAACTAGGTAACATTTCCTCCCCAGACACTGCCAATGCTCTGATAGCCAGTGCTGGGAAGCAGGGAAGGATATGCTTCTGGCAGTGAAAGATGTTATACTGAATTAAAAAAAAAAAATAACCACAAATTAGCATTTCACACACTCAGATCACACCGATGAGTAATACCTGACAATTCCTGTCCTTTTATTTCCCTTGAGCTGCAAGACCAATGCTGCAATCATAAAAGATGCCTCCATGTGAGGGGAGCAGAGCCCAGCCTCCGGCTGAGACACATGCAAAACAAACACAGCACAACTTCACGCTGACAGAGAGGAGGGGGAACATGCTGCTCTTCCAAACTAGCCCTCCAGGAAACACAGGAGCAAACTCTCGTTTAAATAAACAGAAAAGAAACAACAGAAAGCAGACTTTCTGAAAGTTTTGCCCTAACAGAGCCAATGCAAGTGACTGCACTAGTGCTCCCAAATTCCACTGAAACCCCTGGCTTGTTTTTGGAGCATCAGTCTCCAGATCCTCAGGATAGGTGTTCTTGCTGGATTTCCAAGGCATTTTGATAACAACTTTTAACTCAGGTGACTGACACCTGGTTTCACCCTCACTGCAAAGCTCTAAGTAAGCACAGAACGACAGTGAGATTTAAAATACAAATTAGTTTTCATGGTATGGAAAACTTACTTCAAAAAGAAAGAGAATGGAGTCCAGCTCCTCCCTTTGTGATTTATTCCCTGCAAGAGACAAAACAACATTGCTTGCCAGAAAGATACGATGAAAAACTGCAGAATGAGGCTGTTGTTGCTCAGCTGAAGTCAAAGATGCCACTCAGTTAATTTTTCATCTTAAATAAAGATTGCAAGTGTGAGCTGTGCCTGGGCTGCAGTGACTCTCTCTGCTCTGGCTGTGTCTCAGTGAGCAGAGGGAGCCGCAGGAGCCCAGAGCATGGTGAGAGCACTGGTGTGTAAATGCTGAAACAAACCCATAAATGTGATCAGCTGCTGCTCTCACTTCAGAGAGTGATTTTCCATGCTCATCTCTCCTGCTACTATAAAATTACAATTATTAATACTAACACTGCACTGCAGGAAACTATTAGTGTAAATACAGACAACTGAGAACTAGACAACCATTGGACAGGCTCTAATGGAATGCTCTGGAGCAGTTATGGGAACACTGACCAACAGCTGCTGGAAAAACTCTAAAACTTACCTTTTTGTTTCAAGCTGTTTTCCAGTGTTGTGAAGTTTTCATAGAATATAAAATAAATTTGAGAATAATTGTTGTCAAAAAACTGCTTCAGGTCACTTCCATCCACAATATCTGAAAAGAGGAACAAACAAAGCAATTACACAAGAGCAGAAGGCAATTATTCCAGGCACGCTGCAAATTTAGCATTAGAGAATGAATAAATGCAATACAAAACTATTCTAGTGAGTTCACTGAGTATTCTGTACTAAAATGTGGGCCCATCCTTGCAAGGAATTTCACTGAATTCACAGGAGTCAGCAGTGGGGCTTTGGTTAATTTGCTTTCCATTGAAAAAAAAAGGGGGGAGAGCCTTACTGTATAACCAAATGGCTTCTGTACCATCAAAACAAGGAGGTACTGCTGGAGAAAAACACCAGCAAAGATTCCTGGATACAAATTCAGTTCTTGCATTCATCTGGCAAGCAGATCAAACCAGAAAACAGCATATTCCCAATTCATTTCTTAGAATAATGGCAACTCGAGCATGTAGCACTTCCTTAACTCGGGAAGTGAACTTGTTCAATTTGGTCTGAAATTTGAAATAAGGTTATTTTCTACAAAGAAAAAAGTCCTATTTTTCTAATCCTGACACTCGCCAAACACACATCAATTTCCTCCCTTTGGTCTTTACTGCAACTGATTTGGTCAAGCAAGGTTGGGTGATTTCCCCCAAAACAGTGACGGGCCAAAATTAACATCACTTCTCCTCACTTAAGCCTCACCTTGCAAGAAACCCATTTCTTAACCAAAATAAAGCTGATTCCAGCACAAAGGCTCAATAATATCCCATGACTATGGAAGAAAGAATAACTTTAGCCCTGGACAATTGATTTGTATTTAAATTAATACCTTTCCAGCAGTAAGGCTCTGCTTGGCTGCTTGTACTATGGAAACAATTAGAGCAGGGAAACTCTTTAATGTGATATTTGTGTCCTGCAAACTACTGGTCCTGAATTTGCAAGCTAAGTGCAATTATTCCCCTCCATGAATACATCCTGTTAAACACAACTCCAAGGGAAAACAAGGCTTTCATTTATAGGGATTTCATATGAGGGAATGAGGTCATCAAAATCTAAACAAAAAGGAAACTTTCCCTCTAAATTGTGATGGGAGGGGAAAGGAACTGCCTCACCAAGAAAGCAAATTCTCCTTTTTCCTAAATGTGGCATCTTGATGATGACTCATAGGGGAGAGTGATGTGAGCTGCATCCCTACAGCCACAGCCATTTCTCACAGATGTGTTCAACTTGTAGCAAGATATGGCTCATTCCTGCTTCTCACATGGAAAACATCAGGAAAAGTTTCCTGCAGCATTTATCACTTGAAATAACAAGATAAAACTCTGACTTTGGGGAATTGCACTGACTGAAGGAGTATTTATAAGCACTCAAGGAAATGAGGCAGCAAGCTTGGGGCTGAACTGCAGAAATTTGAGTTTATTTTTATATTTACTCCCAGACAGTTCCCAGGTTACTACAGCTGCACACAGGCACCCAGCACTCACCATTCTAAACCTGTCTCATTCCCTCCATTCCCACACAGGACAAGCTCACAATTCTAGCAAACACCTGACAGTAGCTGCTGCAGCAATGCTGAGGAAAGAGTGAGACACTCAGGAGGGTCACACCCTATTTCTTCTCTACAAATAGGACACGTTGGCTCAGTGAATAACTGTCAGTCACACTCTCTCAACTTACTATTAAATTTAGGGTAACACTCAGTTACCATTTAGTAAGAGCCCGAGTCTATTGCCAAACTCTCATTACTCTTCCTCATATTAAAAAAAATGCCAGAGGGAACACCAAGCCTGTCCTTAGCACACAGACTTGCCTTTTATTTTCCTGTTAACTGCCAATTGTTTTCACAGTCACCTGTTAGAAATCATCCCTTAATTCCATGAACTTCCAAAGTCACTTTATGCTATTTTCTCAAAGCTCTCTTAATCCTCAAGTACTTGAAAAACTAAAGGAGATGAAGAGAATTTCACAGCCACACCCTGGTTAATGATAAACTTTTATGACCAGCCTCACCGCAGAAATAATGTACAATTCTTACTTATCTTCAAAAAAAGTATGTCAGCATGAAACAGCCCGTTACCAAAATGCCCCTTCAGCTGGAACAACTTCCCAAATAATAACACCTCAAATTTCACACAAGCTCTGTGGAACAACCCCAGCTCTGAATTCAGCAGGAAGTCTGCACACATCCCCTTTTGACTGTCTGTAAATGAAAGTTTCCACCCAGCCAACATTACTCCTCCAGCTGTACAGAACCAAGAGGCCAAGCAGTGCCAGAACTGAAACCCCACCATTCTCCTTTGTTATCCCACCTCTGATCAAGGCAGTTCCACAAAAAGCATGGCTTTTCCAAACAGGTATGTTTTAAAGACAACAATTAAGGATTGCACTTCGTAATCTCACAAATTTCATATTTAGTCTTAACTCTGTGTGTCTTCCACATATTTGCCCACGGCTCAACAGAAAAAAGATCAAAAGCATAGGGCAAAGCAGCATCCCACATCCGTCAGCAGCAGCACTCCTGACTCCTGAGTATATCAACTGTGCACAAGGAGAAAACACTATTGAAAGAGATGTTTCAATATGAAAAAATAATATTTTTACCCAAGAAGAGCCACAGAAAAAATTCTTAAGGCATAGCAATCCATTTTCGTATTATGGAAGTCCCACAGAAACCACTCTGGGAACGAGCATAGGCTTCATTTAGGGCCAGGCAGTGGGGACGAGCCAAATCTGTACAACCCCCCCACTCTTTGTCAGGCCATTACTTTTTATGTCTATCAA
>VXBR01003161.1:100207-141317 GCA_013400215.1 Cisticola juncidis | reverse complement strand
AAAAAAAAAAAAAAAGTCACACACTGTGGGCATTTCCACAAACTGCTTTTAGAACTTTGTTAACTTAACAGACATTCTGACCATGAGTACTTCTCCATAGCAACAAAGAAATAAAGGAAATGTTCTGGTCATTTCTCAAACACACCTGAACACCTCCTTTCAAGTCCTGTTGTTGTTCTAGGTAGTGTTTTGTCCTGCCATGCAGACAGATCATCCCACAGAGCAGGAACTCAGATCCTAAAGGCCATTGGAGTCTTGACAGATGTCATAACCAACATCAACTTAAATGGAATCTTTTCTTTCACTTTGGGCACTGGACAAACTTACAGAGGTGCCACTAAGGGACCTGAAGCGATCCAAAGCTCACATGAGCCCTTATTTATGGAAGCACACATACCTTTTGCTCATCCCACCCCTATCATCATCTGGGCCTCTGATCTGTATCCTCCTGTACCAGCGGGATCACAAAAGAGTAACTGACATTTTGTTTACAATTAAATTTCCGTGATTTAAACTAACAGTGGAAGAGGAGTTGGCATCTCCCAAAAAAACAAGTGAGTAGGAGCAGCTATTTGGGGAACATGTGGCACTGTGGCCACATGTTAGGAGGGAAGTAGTTAGAGTAACAGACACACACATTCCTAACCCTGGCCAGGGCAAGAAGAGACACATCAGGGGAGAAGGAAAAAAAAAAAAAAAAAAAAAAAAAGAAATCAAACTACTTTTGAGCCTTTATACCAAAACCTTTACACGCTGGAAAGGCTCTTCCCATGTGTGGAGGGGTTGTCTTTGTGCTGAACACTACCACGAAAAATGCCCTAGCAAGGGTATGTCTCAAGAGAGCATCCTCCAGAAGCTGCTCCCGTGCTACCTCGGAATGTTTACATCGGTGTTGCCAAAGCGCAGACATACCCAGAGCGGCTCGGACAATCCCTCCACTGACCAGCCGGGCAGCTGGACACACCACAGCCCCCGCCAGCCCTGTGGCTCTGCAAAAGCCTTGTCACCAAATGCAGCAGCATGACACCAAGGCCAAATCTACCCGACGCTCCGTCCCCAAAGCAGCGGACCCAGTCAGCTCCCTAAGAGTAGCAGATCACAAGGAACATCTGCGGCACATCGGCGACGATCGCTCGCCCCTGGAACAAACCGTCATCACCTAGAAATCAGCAGGGACCCGCATAGCACTAAGCGGGCACAGCCTCTTCCCCCCAGGAGAGCCTGCTCCTGCCGCATTTAAAAAGCGAACAGAGGTGATCCAAGCCCTCCCGAACCGCAGATCGCAGCTGAAACTCATCGGCGGCTTTCCACGGAGAGGGTGGAAGACTTCACCTGCACGGTGCCCCTAGACACGTCCAGCCTTGCCCCAAACATGGAGTCACCACAAAACACCATCCTATGACTTCTTTCGGAGTTTAAACACCCAACAAAGAGCCCCGAGTTGACGTTATTGACGAGAGCAGAGTTTCTGCTAGCGCGTCTCCGACACTGACCGGGGCTTTGCGAGTCCCTCGGTTCCGCACCCAGCCCAAGGCGAGCCCCGGGTCACCAGCACACCCGCGTTTGCCCGGGCACCGCGCACTCCGAACTTCCTCTCGCAGCGCTCCACGGAGGGCACGTCCCAGCGCTGTCTCCGCGGCGGAGAGAGCCCGGGGAGCCGCTCGGGGCTGGGGAGGCTCTCTGCCTGCGGCACGGAGAGCTGCTACCCCCGGGCTCCCCGCTGTCTCCCCGGACACCGCAGCGCAGGGCGAGCAGCACTCGCAGACGCCCGCGGCTCTGCCCGGGCACCCCACGGGGGGCTGAGGGCCCCGGGGCCGGGTCTCCCCGATCTCACCCCCCGCTCACCCAGCAGCGCGCGGAGGTGCTTCAGGCGAGTCAGCATGTCCCGCTTGGGGTCCAGCGCCTTCTGCGTGGATTTCCTGACGTCGGCGTGGCTCTTCCTGGAGAACATCTCGGCGGCGCGGCGGGCAGGTCTGNGGGCACCGCTCCAGGGACCCCCGCCAGGCGCAGCGGAGAATCCCCGGACATCCGCGGGGATGCCTCGGGCAGGGCAGCTGGATTGGGAGCTGGTTCCTAGGTAGGCTCTTGGTTTATCATGGAATCACTGGTAGGAAGGAAGGTCCTTAAAGCATTTCCAGTGCCACCCCTGCCATGGGCAGGGTCACTTTCCACTATCACAGCGTGCGCCAAGCCTTGTCCAGCCTGGCCTTGGACACTTCCAGGGATCCAGGGGCAGCCACAGCTTCCCCGGGAAACATGTGCCAGGGCCTCCCCATCCTCACAGAGAAAAAGTTCTCCCCGATATTCAGTGCAGATCTCCACGGGAAAACATTCAGGTTTTGAATAACCGCTTGCACTGTAAGTATATAAATATATAAGTATATAAATAATATGTGCTGTCTTTGTGCACAGGGAAGGTATAAGAGCAGGCTGGTAGTTACACAACGAAAGCATAATCCATCCCAGAAGTAAAAGCCAGCAGGGTTTCAGTTAAAGGCCCTCAAATGCTCTCAGTAAAAAAGGTTAAAAAGTAAACTCTACTAAGTTTCAAAGCAGGCTGTGGTCCTAAAAAAGAAAACAAGGGGTTTCAGGGAATTGATTTGCATATATCCTTCTTCGTTTTTAACAAAAGTACTTAAAAATCAATTTACACATCACATAGAAATTATTTTTTCAGCCGTGAATTGGCATAGAAAGTAAAATGTTAGAAGAATTACTATTCTTAGAAGCAGAAAACTTAGCACTGCCACATCTCACTTCCTCTGAGCCCTCTCAGGGATCATTTCTGCTGCAGAGGTCTGAGGTGACAAGAGCAGCAGGTCAACGAGCCCTAAACACATCCCTTTGGGGACAGGGCAGTCCCACCTCCTCCACCCCTGGGATGGCCCTGTGCACACAGGAGCAGAGAAAGGCTCTGGGTGGAAGCTGCAGTGGACAAATTAATGCATAAATAAAGAAGCAGGCTAGAGGAGGGGGCTGCAGGCAGTGCTCCTGCACACCCTGCTTGTGAGCGTGGTACAGCTCTCCCCCTCTGCAGCACAGCTGGATTCTGGAATGAGCAGAGCAAGGGCTGGCTGTGCCACCAAACCCTGTGGTAAGAGGTGAAAAGTCCCTTGTTGGAGTCAGGAGGATGGCTAGTGATGATGCACAGAGCTGAAAATAAAAAAAAAAAAACTGATTAATCCCTTTTCTTACACAGATGTGAAAGGTTGAATGCTTGGAGTCAGCCACAGAAAATTCGCTGCTGTTGCATCATCCCTCACCTTGGAGGCCAGCTCAGGCTTACAGTAATTCCTGGTGCCCACCCTTCCCACCACAGGTAATTCATGTTGCATACCCTTCCCATCACACCATGACACAGCATCTCCTTTGGGAGCAGTTATTGTTCTGCAACAATTGTCTCAGATTTTGGGTCATGTGGTGCGATTTCAGCATCAGCAGCTTCCTGAGGAGAGTGAATAGGACTGTTCTGGCTCTCCCCTTCCATAGCCACAAATCAATTTCTGCAGTTGGCTGAGGAAGGACATGGCTGAAGTCTTGGCTTGCTCTTGTTTATTTTTTTTCCTTCCCTTTTATTTTAATTGATTAACAAAACTAACAGCTTCCAGTTTGTCTCTTCTGGTGGTTTCTGATTGTTCCATGTTTTGTCATGTTCGGCTTTGTTAAAAAAGGAGCTGTTGCAGATTCAGGAATTGTGGTGATACAGCTGCTCTGATGTCTGATAACTTGTGTGATAAGCAGGGCAGCCTTGTGGTGCTTAGCACCAAACTGCATAGCTTTAGGTACTTGGTCGTTTAAGGTGTGTTGGAAATTCTGCCTGTGAAAAGCTCCAGGGAACAGAGATGCCATGCCTGGAATCACAGTGCTCTGGGACAGTCCTTGCTCTCCCTTTGAGGCCAAACATCATCAAATACAATTTTTCAAATGATTCACTTAGGAGCTGGCATATGACAGCACAAGCCAGGGAGTGACAGTAAACCTGTGGTAGTGACATCAGCCTGTGCAGGAGAACCACTTGTACAGTCCTGTGGCTTATGTTTTCTAACAATATAACATTTGCAGTTTCCCAGAAAGTCAGATGATGCATTTCCTAAAGCCGGTGCTTAAGGTAGAATAATTTCCTGAAAGAGATTTGGTCATTCAGCTTTCAGGATCTGAGGTAAAATCTATATAAAGCAGTCACTTCAGACATCAGAGCAGTAATCACTTGTGGCAGAACTGAATTCTTAAAGTCCCCAGCACCGTGTGGTGTCGTGAGGGACAAAACCAGCACAGGCACAGCAGTGCTGAGTAGGGGTTCGATATTCCTTGGGAAAATCCCTCCTCGTGCAAGACCCTGCCTGCCTGGCTGGACCCACAGGAGGAAGACCAGCATCCATCAGGGGGTAGAATTCTGGGGTGTCATAGCCCAGCCAAGACTCACTGACCAAAGGTAAGGGCTGACCTTGCAAAGGCTGTCCCCGCAGTGCCCGCCCCGCCAGGCTGCTGGCACTGTGCTCCAGGCTGCTCCTACAGGAGTTTCTATTTCAGGCATTGCCTTAAGTAGTACAGGTGAGGGGCAGCGCATTCCCAGTCCAAAACAGAATGGCCTGAATTATTAATATGCATTTGCACTGTGGGCCAGCGTGCTCTCCCCAAATTGCACAGCTCGACTCCTTCCTTCCCCCCCCCATCCTGGAAGCAGCTGGAGTTTGTGGAAATGTGACACCAGCTGCCATCTGAATTTCGCTGGACCTGATGAACAGGCAGGGTTGCTTTTCCTGTAGAGCCTGAAATTTTAATGGCAGAGATTAAATTACGGAATTTATCCACTTGCTTGTGTCAATATAACACTTTATAGTGAGCCCAGGAAAAAAGGTAGGGGAAAAGTAAACACAGGAGACTTGCCTCCTGAACAACGTACAGGCGAGGTAATGGTTTGGTAAGTGCAGAGTGCTGGTACTGACTTTCTGTCCTTCAAACCAAATGCTTCAAATTGCATTTAGAAAGTTGGTTTTGTGTCCTCTTGCATATCCTTGGTCCAACATCCATTAAGGCACCCAAGCTACTTCTTTCTGCATTGGAATCGGCTCCCTGGATGCTTCTTGGCTCAGGTGCAGGGGCTTGGCAGAGCTCTGGTGCTGTGCCAGCGTGCTGCATTAGGGAAATGAGGCTCTGCCCTCACTGCCCTGGGATGACTAAGCATGTGGAAAAGACTTTTCCAATGAGTTTGAGGGGTTATTTTCCTAACAGTGTTCCTGTAGGGCATGCAGGCATGGACCTCTGTCCTGCAAAGCTCTGCTTCAGGCTTAAACCACATAGTAGGTGCTGAATCTCTGCTAAGTGTCTGATTTGCTCCAAGTCTGGATCCTGCAATCTGCTTTTCCATGGATCAACTTCTGCAAACGTTTGGAGTTTCCCTGAGTTTATAGAAGCAAAGGTGCCTCATCTATTTAACCCTCACTGACGATCTCCCCCAGCTCTTCTCATTTGGCACCCAAAGGAGTTCTCACTGTCCTTGGCCTATGGAGTTTTATTTATGAAAAACCTGGTGGAAAATTTCCACCCATTGCAGCATATGAGGCAGTCAGATGTCATTCTTATAGTAAAAATGATAGACAGGACAAATCCACTGTCAAAAAACCCTGTCAGATTTCTTTCTCTCAGAATCTCCAGCTGTGTAGAGGGGGAAAGAAGGATTTATGTGTATGGATGGAAAAAAAAATCCAAAATAGAAAGAACAGGGATTGCATTTCCCCTCATGCCTTCCAAATGGAAACAGTATGGAGGATGTGGAAATTTCATGGAGTAAAAATATCAACCCACTAAGGAGAGCTCAGAGTGCCTTTGCCAAAGGTTGAACTGCGCAAAGATGTTTCTGGCCCTTTGTACAAGCCCATAACCTACTGCTCTGGCTGATCTTTCCATGAGGACATGTCTGAGCTCAATTTGAGACTGGGCTAAGAGATGGCTTACATGGTAAAAATAGGAAAATCATCCCTGCACTTCCCTGCTCCTTGTGGCACACAACAGATATAAAGTGCTGCTTGTCTCAACTGCACTAAATCCAAGATAAGTGTTGTTTACTTCACCCCTCTCCAAGAGGAAAGGTCACTCATGATCTCGGTGGAGCTGTAGCAGCAATTTCCTCTTGGCAGCGTTCACCTCTGGCCCGGGGAGGCATAGCCCCCTTCCCCTCCTTGAGGGATGCTGTTAACCCTGTACCTGCCAGCCGTGTACCCAGAGCTGGCTCTGAACACATGGGCGCAGTGTGTGGGGTCTGAAACAGCACTGAGATGCTGATGAGCAGGCTAACAGAAATGCTTCTGGCCCTGTCAAATGATGCTCAGAAATAAGGGTCACTTGTTCCTGCAAGTTACAGAGGAAGGGTCCTGCCACGTGCAGAAAGTCTTTGTTTTCCGCTTGTCCCCTCCTTGGCTTTCCTGGATTTATATTGCCATGTATTTAACCTCTTTTTTTTTTTTTAAACTGAACATTATGTTCATACTTTCATTTTTCTCTCGTGTTGGCTCTTTATCACTCCAAGGAAAAATAAATGAGCAAGGAAGCAGCTGACTGGGGTCACCCTTAAGCTGGGCTTTGTCAACACACAGAATGACCGCTCTGATTGTCTTAGCCCTGAGTGCAGCTTATTCTGACAAACCAGGCTGTGTGGTATCTTCAGTTCTCCTTCTGAAGAGAAGATCTCAAATGCTTTTTGTACATGAGAAGAAGAACAAAAAATCCTTCAAAATGAACCAGTAACACACAAAGCAACCACTGGCCACTGATGTTCCACACATTCCTCCTGCTTTTCTTCCTGTGCAAATGAATGACTACAGAAAGCAGTGCAGTAATTACAGCCTGCAGGAACAGCTCAGGTTTTCCTCCATGGGCAAGCATGACAAAAAATAATAAAGAATTTTTTACCAACACAGCTGGTGTTCAGATGAAATTATGTGGTTAGCTTTGAAACAATATTAAAAGAGAAATTTTAATTAACCTGTACCACTGAGTCAGAAGATAATATCTGATGCATCTCACAGGCCTACAGACAAAATATGATAAAATAATTATTTGCAATTAGATATATGCATTACAGACAATGTTGTAATTAAAATGTACTTAATGTCACAGGAGGTCCCTTATTATCAAAATAATTTGTAGAAGGACTGTGGAAAAAATGTGATGATTATTCCATCCCTCTGGCAAAAAACCATCAGAATTTGCCAAGAGCCCGAAACATCTCTGGATTTGGAGCAGACATCAGCAGGGTCCAATAGCTCAACTCCTTTCCCCTGGTGCTGAGTTTTGCTTGTCACACATTTCTTGCTGTGCCTGTGTTCCTTAGTCCCCCACCAAGAGGGGGATGACTCCAGCCAGGAATGGATGCAGTGCAGGTTGGATGAGGGAGAGATGCCACAGGTGCTGCACTGTTCTTCTGTGGGGAAAATTGATGTCTTTGTTCCATTATTTGCTTATTAGCTGCAGCAAAATTTTAGGAGTGATCAAATTTACTGGGGCTGATTCTTTTCCTTCTGTGGCCCTTCCAAAGCATTTGGGCCACAAAAGGGCTCAAACCCAAGGGAAAATTAGATTTACAGTTTCTGGATACTTCACTTTTACATCTCTGGAGGAATGAGAGTGAGAGCCTGACAGGCACAGCACAGTAAATCTGGGGGGATTGCTCAGGCAGCCTCTGAGAGCCCATCACCTTCAGAGCCACCTCTGCCTGAGCCTGAGCCAGTCCTTGGAGCTGCCAGGAAACAGTGCCAGTGCCTGCTGCCTGCTCCAGGCCCTGATCTCATCAGTGCTAATGAAGGCTTTGGCAAAGCTCTCCCCCTGATTAACATTTCCCTGTCAGAGCTGCTGCACTGCAGTCGGAGATGCTTGGCTGTTTCTCAGGCCTTTTCTCATGGCCATGGTTTGGATCTGTGCCCCTGTACTTGGAAAATGTCTCTGGACATCGATGGAGGTTTTGCCTGAGCACAGAATGAAGAGCCAACCTCATCACAGGGTGCACTTTATCCCAGGGACATGTCCTTCTGGGAAGGCTAGGGGCAGCCAACAGTGGCGTTAGTGTTTTCTTATGGAAATAGATATTTCTTCTAATCATAAATAATAAGGAAAATTGCTGCAAAATGCATTGAAGTGAAGGAATGTCTTAAGGAGAAAACAGCCCCCTGGTATATCATCAACTATGTCTTTATCTCCCTTACGCTTCTCCACCTCCCCATTTTCAAGAGAACAAAGAGAATGTGCCAAAGCTGCTTTGGGATTTCTATGAAAAATAATGAGAATTCATTGCTAATTAGGGCTCCAGTTAAAAAACTGATCTTTGTAGGGACACTGTTAATGAACTTGTAAATAGAAGCTGCTGACTTGCATCCATATAAACATTCCCTGGGTTGATTCCATGTGTGTGTGTACAGGGGTGGTGAGTGAAGGTGCTGGAGCTAATAGTGATGGCCTCGGTGCCCAGAACTGTCCATGGCAAGTGGCAAAGCTTACTGAGGAGTTGCTGAAGTCTAAGCTGTAGGCTTAGATGGCAATGGCATTCGTCTCACAAAGTGTTTGGCTTTGTAAAAAAGAAGAATAGCAATTCATTACGTAATTTTTGATCGGCCTTAATCTAATTAGAAACCTCTTTATTCATGTTGTACACTGTTGAGAGAGGTAGACAGCCACAGGTATTTGGGGTATTCAGGTGTCACTGCAAACAGCCAAGTGGTGGGAATCCACACCTTTATCCACTCCCAGGACATTTTAACCAAGATTAAAGGCTGCCAGGACCTTCCTGCGCAGTGCCTGCTGATTTCCCACAGCCTGGACTGTGTGCTCCAGCTCCCTGGTTGGGAAAGGAGGGGGTGCTGAGAATTAAACGAGAATGTAAAGGTGCTGGGGGAAAAACTCCGTTCCTTTTGCCCAGCTGCTGATTCGGGTACAGGCAAGCAGAGCCAAACCTGGCCGTGCTGGAAGTGCAGCAGCCACGGCAGCAAAGCCCCCTTGCCTGACCTTCCTTCCCTCATTCTTGGCATTTGCAGGAGGAGCATCTCCGTGGCTTTTTGAGCCAACACTGTTTTCCCTTTTCCCAGGAGAACAATGTGAAGCCACTGAAGGACAATTAGTAGGAGGTTGTAAGAAACACCTGAAATCTGATCGGAGGTTGGAGATGGCAAGAACCAGATAAAATTCATGTTGATTGTACGCATTTTCCGATGAACTTACAGTGAAACAGGAGCCCACACAGTGGGTGGTGCTGGCAGGTGCCTCTGGGGATCAGCTCAGGCAGGGACAGCCAGAGCAGGGAGCTCAGGATCGTGCCTGGTTGGCTTTGGAGTATGTCCAAGGATGGAGCCTGCACAGCCTCTGCAGACAACCTGGGCCACCCAAAACAAGGAGGATTTGTATACTTGAGTGGAATTTCCTGTATTGCAGTTTGTGTGTTTTCCTCTTTGAAGGAGCTTTGAAGAAAAGGTGCAGAGCACAAGGCATGAAGTGCGACATGAATATCAGAGGCACAGGAGGGAAGTGAAATAGTTCATCCTTGTGCTGGTATTATTTTTTTCTGTTTCATCCAAACACATAGATTTTACTTTGGAAAGCATGTCACATCTGATAAGATCCATAATGGAGCCATTCAGGGCCATCTCTGAACATGCACTTTTTCCATATATAACAATGTACCTGAAATTTTGAAAGATGGAATACTCATTTGCCAATTTAAAAATAAAATGGAGACAATGAGAGAGAGGCTCATGGAGTTCTAAGTCTTCACAGAAAACAGATGGAAAAACACAGGTACATTTAGAATGATGTTGACATTTCTGAAATCAGAGATATGGTGTTTTATCTAAATTACACCAAAGCCCTCCAAGATAATGTGCTATGTAATAAATGCAGTTCTAGACACTATTTCATTTTCAATTTTCTGTACAAAAAGCATGATTCCTATCCACAGTTCCAGTGCAATGTTTGACAAATTATTCACATGCACTGCCCAGCTGCACCCCGTGTAGAGAAACCTGTATTTGAGAGGAAGAGGCTGCAGCTCTCCCCTGCTCTGCCCTGGCTTTGCCAGCATTCCTCGTTACCTGGAGAGGAGGTGGAGGGACAAAGCCCAGGGTTGGAGTTGGTGTGCTCTGTGAAGGGCCCTAAAGCACCAAAGAGCAGCAAAGAAGCTTGTGGTGCTGGAAGGAGGCCCTCAGGAGCTGCTCAGGAGGCTGTGGAGGAGCTGCTTTGGTGTAAAAAGCTGGTGAAAACCTGATAAAAGCAGCTCCTGCCACATGCCCGTGTACCCCCAGTGCTGCTGGCAGCAAGCACTCATGTGATGTGCGCTGGGCTCATGTTACAGAGGTGTTTCCTTCTCCTTGGCAGCTGGAAAGGTATAAATCCCTTTGGCACCTGCTTGGCATCACCAGCAATGTCACTGGCAAGGCCTGGTCTTTTCCTGGGAGTGACCCACCGTGAGCTGTGGAGAGCAGGATACAGGTGAACCTCACAGGTCCCTGCAGTACTGCTCTGACTCAGGGGTCCTGTGCTGGGGGTGTGAGAGGTAAAATACCTACCTGCCTTTAGGAGCTCCCTCCCTTCTTGTGGGTGTCCACAGGAACCAGCGTGTGCTGGAGCAGGATGCCCTGGGAGGAGCAATGGGATGGGCTGACCCCGCCACATTCCCAGGCCCAAAGTTCTTGTTTCCAACACTACTCGGCCAATATTCTAGAAAAGTTTAACAACATGGGAAAGTTATTTCCCATGTGCAGGTGTGCTCCGTGCCAGTGGTGCTGAGTGAGGGAACTTGGAACTTGAGTCATGAATTATGTTTAGTTCCCATGCAAAGAGCAAGCCACCCTGATGGAGTTGGCAAGGGGCTGCAAGGAAGTTGGGTGATAGATGCCATGTGCTTATCTGAAAGGCGGGATTTCCACTCACATCCCCAGCTTTGATGGGATGGAGAGCCTGCTCCCTCTGCAGGGAACTCCAGTTGCATGGATTTGTCATCAGTGTAGAGGCAGAAAAACTCCTTTCTCCTGAGAAGTCTCCTTTGAGATACCAGTGGATGAAATCTGGAAAGGTGTTATTTTTGGCACATACGCTGACAAGTGAGTGATCCTCAGCAAGCTGTGGGTGCAGTCCTAGGGATGGAGGTGGAAGCTGGGATCTGCAGAACAGAGGAGACTGCAGTGCACCTTGTCATTAGCAGGGGAAGAAGGGTTTTCATGACAACCAGAAAGCACCAAAATATAAATTAAACTCTGCTAGGAAATGAAATTCAGGGGACAGAAATAGTTTCCTTGGCAGGCCAAAAATAATGCTGGCAGCACTTGGACTGGTTGCTAAGTGAGGGGGCAGAGCAAGGAAAGGGTAACAGTGGCTGTGATTATGGTTGCTGCCTTAACAAATATATGCATTAAAGGTAATAAGAGCCTGCTTTTAAACCATGCAGGACTTCTGTGTTTGGAAACAGAGTAAGGCAACCAAGGGTCAGAAGAGCCTTGGTATGCATCTCAAAGGTAATTTGTGTTCAAAATAAGCGTGTCTGTTTCAGCTGGTCACTGGGAATGAATATGTATAAATATCTAAAATGGTGCTAGGGTTTCTGAACAAGGTTTAACTGGGTGCCTGCCCCCTGGCAATGGCAGCACAGAGTCAGGAGGGGCAACTGTTGTGAGGAGCAGCCCATTGCAGACAAGTGCAAGGGAAATGGCTTTCATTAATTCCTGCCTTTACGTTGGGCCCTGATCCAGGTTCACCTGGGGTGGAGGCAAAGCTTTCCCTGTGCTGCAGCAGATGTGGGATTGAGCCCTGCAACGGGTCCAGTGGAGAGGACAGAGGGAGATGGAAACTGCAGTATTTTGGCCCTAGGTATAAATGGTTTATGGTATTTATTTGTCTTTGTTAAACATTAAGAGCCATGGTTCGAGAAGCGTGGCACACGTATCAAGTACTTATGGAAAATGCGGTGGCCACGGCTCATGCCAGCTTGCCCCAAGTCTGATTTTGTTCATCTTGGACTAGTGCAAGAGTCTTGTCACTGTTCATAGCCAGGGCACAGCAGAGATGCTTCTGCAGTGGAAGTTGCTGACTAAATTAAGGGAGCTGCTATTCTGGGGCAGATACTCCTTTCAATAAGCATGACAGGGCAGAGATCCCTGCAACTTCCCCCGGGGCTGCAGTGCCTGCAGAAGCCATCCCTAGGAAAGTATGTTAGAGGTGTAGATCCTTCTGAGCATGCTTGGCTCACAGGCTTTGCTTGGGTGCAAACTTGGAGTAAAAATACGACCAGCTTATTTGGGGAAGCTTCTCTCTCCCGGAGTGTGTTGTGATCTCTCTTTCATACACATCCCCCTAATTTTAGGGATAAGTTGAGCTCAAACATTCACAAAAGTAAAAAAGGCACAGGGAGAATCTCTGGGCAAAAATGAGTCTGAGGTTTCAGTTGGTCAGGTACTACCCTTACACAGTCTGAGTCTTGTTGCAGCTCAGGCTTTAGGGACATTTTGCACATTTTGGCTTTGACGTGCAGCAAAGAACTTTGTGTTTAGGGCAGTGTTTAGAGCTCACAGCTGGACACAGGTGTGTTCATATTCAGATTTGTCTCTTAAAGAAACCCACCAGGGCAAAGCCAGGCTCGTCTGTCACAGGGCTCTGGAGAACTCTTCTCTGGAGGGTTTGTACCAGTCTCAGAATCAGTGATGGATTTGTTCCCATCCTTAGGAAAAGGAGAGGCATAATAGGATGGCAAAACGATTAAAGCACACAGAGAACTTGCAAAATTAGATCTCTCTTGGGTCATTAGGCCAGACACTTGTGCAGCCTGAAAAGCTACAAAAATGGCTTGCAGTGTAAAAGATGAAACTCTTAACTACCTGCTATAGCTGGTACTCCTGTAGTAGACTGTAATTTGATTTACTATTGATTTTCTGTCCTAGGGTTATTGGCAGCAACCATAAAGACCCCTTGGTTTAATGCTTATTTGCATGTTTAATTAGTCTGTAATTGTGCAATAATTACCATGTAGTTACAGAGGAATTACATGGTTGTCTGTACTCTGTAAACCAGTGTCAACCTCCTCTGCAAACAAATAATTATGCAGCTAACATACCTATTTAACTTCCCCAGGAATTAGCAGAGGAACAGGAGAAATGCAGAAGATGCAGTTGCTGGGGGTTTAAATGAATTATTTATAAATTTTCTAAAAATTCTTTAGTCGCTTGATTTTATTTCCTACCATAATGTCAGACAGTACAAACTGGAACCAGGGAAAACATTGCTATGGAATTAAAGCTGTCAAGGCTGAGCTCTATAACCATCACCTGTGTTATTTCAGAGTCTGGTCATTCTCCAGGTGCAGGTTGTGATCAAACAAATGGAAGTATTTCCAAACAGCTTCCCGTGTGCACTGACTGGCTGCAGCTCTGACTCCTGCAGCCTGTTCTGGAAGCTGGAGGAAAGCCATGAGGTGGCAGTGTGCACCAGGAAATAAAGCTGCCTGGCACTTTTCAGGCATCAGTCAGTCAGCCCTGAGATGTAGATGGATGGACACTTGGCCTCCCACAGGAGCTGCGGCAGGATTTCAAGCAATTTTACATGTAAAAAAATGTCCTTTTGGTTTCCCAGGACTAAAAAGAAAAAAAAAAAGCCATAGGGGTGAACATCTCCTTCTCTTACATTGTTTTGTGCTGGTGGATATCTTCAGTAAGTTTGTGTGCTTGCTTTAGGTTCACATGCTCCCTATGGATTGTTTGGAAAACATCTTCCCTCATGTTTCTGCTTTCCTCCTTGGAGATCTGTTGGTTTCTGTGCATCCAGCATTGCTGATGCTCAGGGCAGGAGCTCTCCAGCTTCTGACCCAGCCACCCCTCTCCTCCTGGCCAGTGGTGGGAAATGTTTGCAGAGCATGGTGAAGGAAGGAGTGCATTTCTGGGGTACAGCAGGACTTACTGGTGTGCTGTCCAAGCAATATTGTGCTGCTGATGGGGACAAACTGCTTTTATCCAGTGTAAATCAAGTGGCCGATCTGGGTGATCCCCAGGGTTGCTGGGAAACAGCATCCTGCAAGATGTTTCCTTCAAAAGGGTGCCGAGTTTGTTTCCTGTTGGATTGCTTTGCAGATGGCAAAATCTAAGGGAATTCTGGATTATCCCAGGACCGTGTCCCCAGCTGTGCCTGCTGCAGCACCTGGTACAGGGGAGGGACCTGTGAGGTGCTGGGATCCTGTGGGAGGGCCCAGGAGGTGACAGGGCCAGTCAGAGCAGCTTGCCCATGGCCACTGTCCTGGCACGGGGTCTGCTGGCCACCAGCCACCTCATGCACCAGCCACAGCCGAAGGAACACCTGCACAAGGCCTTTGCTGTCAGGTCCAACGCACAGCGACCTCATAATCAGTCTCATTTCTCTGAGGGAAGGAGGACACTTGGCTCCCTGCTTTTCTTTATGAAGTCAGCTCATTTATTTGCTCTTCAGAAAGGCTCTTTACAGCCCCTTCAGGACCACTGGTGTGTAGCTGTGGGCTGCTCCGGTGCCGCATGCAATGACAGGACAGCTCTCCAGCAGCAGGGATATCTCCAGAACAACACTGCAAATCCCTATCCAGGGGAGGCAGCAGCAGAATTGAGTGTGACTGTTACTCATGTTCTCCTTGCAGCCCAGCCTGAGGCATTCAGACACACTGGTGCAGTGCAAGGGCAATGTTAATCTTCCAGCAGAGCAAGCTGTGAGTTATTGCCTGAGGACTGTTGATTCCCTCTCTGAACATCTCCCAAACTCTGCCCAGGAGAAGCCCTGGCTATTCTGCCTGTAGGCACCAGATGGCATCATGGTGGAGCGCTGGGAGCTGGCAGCCAGCACAGGCAGGAGGAAGCTCGGCTTTGAGTTTTTCTGGGCATGGTTCCAGGCAATAATATCTTTTCCTACCAGTTGTGAAGGATCTGAACTTTGGTTTACACCAGAAGCTTTAAAAAGCAACTGTTTAAAAACTTGAATCCCTTCTCCAGCTTGAGGCATCCCAGTGGTCACAGGCTGCCTGTGGGGACATGGCATGTGGGGAGGGATGGCATGTGAGGCGTGTGAGGGGCATGGCGTGTGAGCACAGCGGTGCCCGGGATTTGCAGGGCTTGGGGTGGGGCTGTGGCCTTCCCAGATGGACCCGGAGAGGGGGTCAGTGCCTGCATCACTGTCACTGGCAGCACGAGGCCGGCAGGGCTCTCAGGACATTGCAGCACGTCCTGACCAGGAGGAGAGCAGGACTGAACACCTCGGATCAGCACTGAGCACAGTCTATGCAGGGCTCTGAGTAATGCTTCACAGCCTTGCTGGCACATCTCCCACACCCAGCTCTGGCTGCCTTCTGTAGATGGTTCTGCCCCTCTGACCACTCTCCTGAGGTTTTCAAAATATTTTCATTTTGCTGTTTGAACGTTTTTGTGTGTAGTTGCAAGGCTTTGAAATGCAAGGTGGTGTGTCCCAAAAAGCATTTAGTTGTTTTTTTTTTTTTTTTTCCTGTGGAACAAGTAATCCCTTTACTTTTGGCTCTCTACGGAGTGCAAAGCCAGGATTTTCTGTGTGCAGCCCCTGAAGGGGCAAGCAGAAGCTGCACACTGCCAGTGCATTCCCAAGCTTTCAGCCCCTTGATTTGAAACAATTTGTTTTTCTGTGGGTTGATAAGGCTTCTGTTCAGCACAGGGACAAAGAGCAAAGCTGATGTTCTCTCACACCAGTTTTGTCCCACGAGAGGAAAGCCAGCTTCACCGACCCAGATGATTTCCAAAAGAATCACAGGGCTGGGTGGGGAAGTCAAAGGCACTTTCCTGAAGAATAGAGCCCGCAGTGTCTGCGCCGCAACACTGCTGCCCTTCTGTCCGTCTGTCTGTAGCTCTTTGTTATGTCAACATCTGTAGCTGTGAGTAAATAGTGGCAAGGCAGAATGCAGCTTGTGCAGTCGCAGTGCCGGCTGGGCGCAGGCCAGATGCTGGCTGGACTGTGCCTCCTCTGTCTGCAGCCGCAGCCTGGAGCAGTGCATGCAGAGGAGAGGGCTCCCAAACCCCTCGTCTGGGATGAATGGGGGTGCTCTGTGCTCCAGCAACTGGCTCCTCAGCCTCTGCCAGCCCTGGGGAGAGGCTGCTTCGCTGGGGCTGAGCACCTGAGCCTGCGAGCACAGCAGGACACAAGTACTCATCTTGTCAATCTGTGGAAAACATTCCTGTTTTCTCTTGTCGGCCACCGCCAGAAATCTTTTAGGCTGTGCGGTTTTATAAAAACTGGAAGTATTTATGAGTGAGTAAATGCTCAGAACTATTAGTAGAACTCATTTTATCTAGGGCAACTTTAAAATCCTGCTCTCCTTGCTCCTTGCCTGGGAGCCACCACCTGGCAGTTCCAGGTAGAATGGCTGCAGGGCTGGTGGTGGAGTGAAGGGGCTCAGTGGTTTGTATGGAACCAGGTAGGCAGAGGGGAAGGGCTAGGAGAGGGTGCCGCTCTGAGGGGCTCTCACAGGCCCCAGAGATGCAGAGGGGGAGATTGCCAGCCAGGGGCTCTCTGGCTCAGCAGCTCCCAGGGACTGGCTAAATGTCACCGGCTGTAGGAGGGGACACAGTCTGGGCAGCTGCCTTCCTCGAGCCATGTGCTGTGCACTGAGAGCAACCAGATAGTGCTGGAATTACCCTGTGGCATTTTGCTGCTCAGGGACCTGCTAATGAGCAGGTGATCGTCTGTGTCAGTGAAACCTCAGGACTGTTTCCAAGGAAAAAATAAAGTCACAGATGCTTGCCAAGGAAGTATTGTTGTGAGCTGTTAGTTAGGCTGCAAGAGTAAACACTGGAAGTTGTGCTTCATCTGTCTTCTCCATTGGCTGCTGTTGTACCTTAAATCAAAATGCTGTTTTCCCTGGAGCTGTCTGTCAGCCCTGGCCTCTTGCAGGCAGAGAATGCTTTCCCTGGGTCCTGCAGTGTCAGAGCTGTTTGGTTTTCCAGGCTCAGTCAGCATCACTCCTGTGGGAGCTGCCCTTCCAGTTGGATTTGTGTCTTTGCAGCATCCCAAGGCTGTAGGACAGTCCAGGTTTGGTTTTCCAGGCTCAGTCAGCATCACTCCTGTGGGAGCTGCCCTTCCAGTTGGATTTGTGTCTTTGCAGCATCCCAAGGCTGTAGAACAGTCCCACTGTGCAGGAGAGGGGGTGGAAAGCTGCTGACCCCACAGTGCTGAGGAACACATTGGGAAAAGGGCAGGCAGGCTCTTGGGGACCTGCCCGGGGCCAGGCAGCAGTGATGGGCATAGAGATGAAATGTCCAGGCTGAGGGCTGGAGCTTGCTGAAACAAGATCAAGTTTTGCCTAGACTTGTGATCAAATGTGCCTGGGAGCTGCCTTTGAGCAGAACCACAGTGCCAGGGTCTGGGAGGCTGCTCAGGGAGCAGCTTGTTCCACACACCCCAGGCAGCATTTGCACCACAGGGCATGCAGGCTGGACCAGCTGTGCCACCTGCCCTGCCTGGCCAGGTGAGGGGCTCCAAGGTCCCTCTGTGCTGCTGTGGTGCACAGCTGGAGGAGTGGGCTTGGGTAAATACGCTCATGTTTACACAACACTTAGTTATTTCTGATAGCTAATTGGTGATTTCTCTGTTTTACTGGTTTTGCATTGATCTGATACATGGTACAAAAGACTATACACATGGGATAGGGTGTCCTTCACTTTGTCAGGAGCCTTCACCTGTCTTTGTTCTGGTGTGTTCAGAAATACTGCACCAGGCCCACTAACCATCTCTTGGTTACAGATGATTTTTTTCCTCCTTTGGAGGCTTGATAGTAGATTTTGCTTCCATTGAGCATTAAGGGAAAGACTTAAAAGCACAGAGGACCGTAAGGAATCTCATTTCACTGGAAGGTTGGGTGCCTAATTGCCCTTTGTGCCATTAAAAAAATCTCCCCATATGTGTTTTGTTTTGTTTGTGGGTTTTTCCCTCCACACAGGGGCAAAAATCGATTGATCAATGTTTGTTACAAAGTTATGAACAAACGTCTCTGGGCTTTTTGCTGCATTGATGTCGCACAGTGTGTTCTCCTCGCTAACAAAATTAGTTGCAAAGTCAGCAGGAGGTTGGAAGAACAGAGTGTGGGGTTTGTTTGCATAGCACACAGCCTGGTTGCTGCTTAAATAACAAACTCTGCCTCGCGTGCACACATCTGACCAGGGGCTGGGTTTTGGTTTTGTTTTAGGAATTGTTGTTTGAATAAAAGGTAATTTACTGCCTTACTGAGGGAAAAAACAGCAGTGTAAATGTACAGTGGTGTGCTGCACACTGCAGGTTTTCAGTGGGGCCACACAGGAGACGGTGTGTGGGAGCTGTAAACAGCCTGTGGGCACACTCCTTGTGGGCAGGGGCTGGCTTTGGGGGCTGGCTGGGCCTTGGGGGTGACACCTCCGTGGGGCCAGTGACACCGAGATGGGCTGAGTGAGGGGTCACACCTTCACCCAGTGACACCGAGATGGGCTGTGTGAGGGGTCACACCTTCACCCAGTGACACCGAGATGGGCTGTGTGAGGGGTGACACCTCCATGGCACCCAGTGACACCGAGATGGGCTGTGTGAGGGGTCACACCTCCATGGCACCCAGTGACACCGAGATGGGCTGTGTGAGGGGTCACACCTTCACCCAGTGACACCGAGATGGGCTGTGTGAGGGGTGACACCTCCATGGCACCCAGTGACACCGAGATGCAGTCTCTGGAGGTCTGGCACCTGCCTCCTCAGGCACCCTACAATGGAAAACAGGTGCCTGGGTGTGGCCAGGCTGGGTACCACTTCCCTTTACCTGTGAGTGGATCAAATGATGACTGTCCCCTGCCAGCCTTGGGCTGTCCAGCCTGAACACCTGAGTCTGTCCACGGTGCTGCCTGCATGTGCCTCCTGGACTCCTACAGCCTTCATCTTTCTCTTCCCCTCCTAAATTTCAGCCTTTTAAGTCTCGCAGTAGTATTAAGCTGTCTTATGTTTTGCTTCATGTACTTTCAGTGCTTACATGTTGTTTCTAATGTATGGCAACAAATGTCTCAATGTTTACGTGTTATTTCTAATGTATGAAAACAAATGTTTCCATGTTTATTTGTTATTTCTAATGTGTGGAAACAAGCATGTGCAGGGATGCTATCAGAAAATGCCATTATCACTTCCTCCCACCTCTTCCTCCAGCATTTCTCATGTTTCTGCCGGAACAGCAGGAACCCAAATTGTGCCAAATGAAGAGATATCATTTTAATTTATGGGAGTTCTTAAAAGGCTCCTTTAGGTTCACATTAAACCCTAGTGCAGGTTCAAGGGAAAGTTTAAGAAAATCAATTTTCCCAGGCTAAAAAGAGCAAACCCACTGCCGTGCATATAGTGCCCTTTGTTACAGGAATCAATAGCTCTGTTCCCAGCACTGAATAATCACTTTTTTATATAATGTTAGTACACACACAGACTTATCTCCTCCAGACTTTGTTGTTGAACCAGCAGTAAAATATTTTTGACATTTAACAGTTTCTTGCTCTTATCCTAGTTTAATTTTTCTCTCTATCTGAGCCTTGCTCTGAGCTTGAAATAGGACGATTATTCCCTGCTGTGGCACTGCCATGGAGTACAGAAATGTTTCAAATTAATGTTTTCTCAAGAAATCATAAGAAGTGTCTAACATGACAGTAGCTGAATGCAGCATCGTTTGGGTCTGGTTTTGGCCAGGAGTGTTCTCATGCTGCCCATTCCCGAGTGCAAGAGTGAAAGCACATGTGGACAGGAGCTGTGTTGTGGAAGCAAACGGTGTGAGGAAGAGCTGATTGCCTGTGCCCTGCCCTGCACCAGACGGTGTTTATTGCAGGGAATGTGGTCTGCAGGTGCTGTGAGGAGCTCCATCCCCCTTGCCCTCGGCAGGATTTTCCTCCCAGACACTCCCACTCCTGGACGGGGATGGGAGCGTTCACAGAGCAGAGGTTACAGGACCCATAGCGGGGCAGGCGTGCAGGTACCTGGGTGTAGGGGTGGGACAGGAGGCTTTTAATGTTCTTAATCTTAGTTAGGATATTGCAAATTGCCTTGCGAGGACACGATCCCTCCACCAGCCTGGCAGGGCCGCCTCAGAAAGGCTGACAGGAACAATGGGGTTTGCTGGTTTGTTTCAGTAATTCAGGCTGATTTCTGCTCTGTGTTTTAGGTCTCACCTTTCCCACTTCCCAGCTGTAAGGCCGTGATTAGGAGGGCGTCGTGCGCCGGTGGCTGGTGCAGATAATGGTCTGACATTTCGGATCGCCCGCAGCTAATCAGCCGGACGTGGCAGCACATCGCAGCCGCCCATTAGGGACACATTAGGGCTGCCAGCCCCTCGCTGCGGGGCACGGGGCAGCACCACGACAGCTTCCACTGGGCTGGGGAGTGTCCAGCAGGGCCTGAGCCCTGAGCCCTGAGCCCTGCTCCGGGGTGGAGCTTGGCAAGCACCCCGGCTTCCCTGCCAGCTCCATCTCCTGGAGGACTGGAGACCTTCCACCCAAAAGAATGGGAACCTTAAGCTTTCCACAGCTTTCTGATGTTCAAAGGGATGCTCGAAGAAGCTGGCAGTTTCTGGAATCCTCCAGTGTCCAGGCCTGGGAGCCCCCCCCCCAAAAAAAGGAACAAAAAGAAGAATTAACTGTCTTGCTTCTTAAGCCTCTTGTGTGGCAGAGCTGCATGGGATATTTCTTAAAGCATTTGAGCTTGTTCACAGCTGAGGAGACAGGATTTCTGCTGAGGTGCTGGCTGGGCTTGGGATCTGCAGCTGAGTGAGGAAGAGCTGGGCACCCTTTGGAAGCCTCCTGAGCAGTGGGATCTGGCACATGCCTCTCCGGGCTCTGATTTTGTCCAGGGTGGGGACTGTGACAGAGACCTTGTTCTGCAGATTGCAAGGCTTCCTCAAAGCTTTTAGGAGCTTTACTGCTGCAGAATATGCCCAAAACACGCTGAACTGCCAGAGAGAGATGCAGGTGAGGTCTCTGCTAATCTCCACTTAAACCTTCAAATGATTGAAGTATTCAGTGTTAGCGGTGGCATGAAGAAGTCAATGTTGACTGTGGTTCCTCCAGTGCCCACTTAAAGATAATGTGTTTTCATGGACACAGTTCAGCATATAAAAGACAAGTTTCTACCTGGTTACAGCACCTTGGAGTAAATGATGAGTGCTAGGACTCCTTTTTTGCTTTATTTTTTTACTCTTCAGAAACAGTAAATTCGAAGTCGTTTACTATGGCTGATGCTTCTGTCAGTAAACATTTGCTAAGCACCCAATTGAGATTTCATAGAGAAGGTGTCAGGTGTTTGCAGAGCTGGCTGGGTATCCCAGACAGGCTTTGTCCCCGAGCAGCAGCACAGCCTGTAGATGATACTGGGACTGGGGGCTGGCTCACCCACAGGGCATGTATCCTATAATGCCATTTTCCTGCTCTGCACAGGGAGGTGATGCTGTGCTACCTGGGCTGATGTCTTCCAGATATATCAAAATGCTCCAGAGGTGTTTGGAGCTTGGGCTGGGAGAAGGAAACCATGGGTGGCTGCTGAGGATATAAGGAATGAAGATCTCTGGCATACTTGGTGGGAGATCCCCTCCAGAGTGCCCTAACATGTCCTATTCCATCACAAGAAGGATGCCTGGATACCTGGATTGCTCTTGGTCATACCTTGCTCCTCAGAGTTCTCCCTTGTGTGTGCCGTAGGCAAATCACTTGTTAGGGATCTGGCTGAAATCCCAGCGTGTCCCAGGGGGTTTGTGCTGCTCCCATGCTCCTGCAGACCCTCCAGCTCATGCAAACACTCATGGAAACTGCCCTTCCATAACTGCTCGACTTCTGGGGAGAGAACAAGGAGAAAGTAGCAACGACACGTCTTTGTTTTCTGCAGTTTCTCCTCATCGGCTTAATTGCAATAACATTTATATCACATAATATAGTGCAGCAGGGTTGTAATTTTCCTATCATCCAAATTGCAGGCTGAAAATGCTGTTAGGAAAGGACTGTAGAGACTGAATTGCTGCTTTCAAAATGACTCCCGTTAACTGACAATGTGACCAGCAAATGGCTCCCAGAGGCGGCGTGCCTGGGAGCAGCCCGCAGAGCTCCAGCCTGGCATGGCTGTGTGTGGCTCAGCACACACCAAATAAAACATTTGGGGCTGGGAGCAGCTGCCTGTCTGCAAACACTCCTGCTCCTCACAGGGACACAATGGCACGCCAAGACCCACATCTGCTTCTTGCTGAAAGAAATGCAGTTGAACGGTGCGTGTGGAATTCAATTCCCACTGTTACCTTGGGAATGCTTCTGTGACCCTACGAGCCCCATCAGTTCTCTGGCTTTCCTGGGGCTGTCATTTTGGTTCTGGTCATGTGAGATACAAGGAGCTGCTTCCCAGAGGTGCACAGCCAGCCGGATGAGTTAGAGACTCATTTGTGTAATTTAGGCCATTGATGAAATGCCAGTGCTTCAGCTGTGACCTCTAAAATCCCTGTCTGGCTTGGGAAGCACTGAGAGATGGGCTGCAGACTGCTGGGCCAGTTGGTGACATTTTCTTCTACCTATACCTCTGACTCCAAATAGGCTTTGGAAGTCCAAATGCCAGAAGTGCAAAAGAGTTTCACCCAAATTAATCCCATCTGGTACTGGGCTTTCAGCAAAGCTTGTGGGAAGGCATTTTTCTGGGAGTTGAGTCAATAGCTTCTGCCTGGGGTTGGGGTGTTTATGTTTTTTAACGTTTTGGCTGCTAATAGAGGGGTTTGCTTGATTTCCCAGTGAATAGTCCCACCGTGTGTGCGTTAGCATGTGTCATAATCTCAGTCTTGCTTCCAGGTTTAGTTTTAGCTGTAAGAAAAATAAAATCTGGTATTTAGGTTTCTTTTGAATTGTTGTATCCTGTTCCACACCAGCCTCCATATTTCTTTTTTCTCCTAAAGATCCCAAGCAGGGTTAGCGTAGCACAAAGCATACAGTGGCTCTTGCTTGTGCTCCAACTGGTCTGCAAATTAGTTCTGTAAATGTCACTTAGAACAAGTTTTAAGCTCCTTTTGCCAGACAAAGTAACTAAATGTGCTGGTAGTGAAGCCTTCTACATGTATAATTCTGCCACAGAAAGCCCACAGAAGCTTTTGCATATCTAAACCTTAATATTTCCTTCCTCCCTTCCTCCCTTCCTCCCTTCCTCCCTTCCTCCCTTCCTCCCTTCCTCCCGTCCTCCCTTCCTTCCTTCCTTCCTTCCTTCCTTCCTTCCTTCCTTCCTTCCTTCCTCCCTTCCTCCCTTCCTCCCTCCCTTCCTTCCTCCCTTCCTCCCTCCCTTCCTTCCTTCCCTGGAAGAACTTTTTTTCTTTCACATGTCACCACAGCCAAGGCCTTAAAGTTTTGAAGCACCAGGTAGAGAAAGCAATTTCATGCTTCACGCCACCACTAATGTCCCGTTGTAATCTGCAGCCAGCAAGCACCTTGCACTGAAGTTGGGGGATAATGAAGGGTTTAACTTTGCAGTTCTGTCAAATTAGTTTGGTGGGGGACAGGGGCGCAGTGAGGCCGCTTCCCTTTGGAGCTGCGGAGATTGTCTGCATGGACAAATAAGTGAGCATTACAGGTGATTCTGTCCGCACCATGGCAGAGAGCTCCCATTTATCGCCATCAAATGCATTAAGCTGCAAGTCAAAGCCCTCCGCTTTCTGCTCGCTGCGAGTCTGGACCAGAAGACAATCAAGCCATAAGGGTCATTTTCTGCATGAGCTAACCTTTTCCTCTCGTAGGGTTTGAAGCCTTTGTTGACAATGAGATGCTCAGTGGGAACATTAAATTAACACTTCATATTCGTGGCTGTAAATTTACTGGCAAGCTGAGGAAAAGTCAGGGAAAACAAACACTCCATCATTTCTGCTTCATTTAGCTGCTGAATGGGGACACTCTCACCTGCAGAGAAAAGAGGTTAGGGCAAACAGGGATAATTTTAATCTGACTCTCAGCCTAGTCTTTAGTGGCGGTGGATTGTGTTGCGTTCTGCGCTGAAAGTAAAGGTGAGAGCGAGGTGAGAGCAAGAAAATGGGTAAGTACTATGTGAAATGCTTGAGAGACCTTGCCACGGGCAGGCAGGGAGAGATGGTAGGCTGGTTACTACGGAAACTAGCAGGCTAAATACTATTAATTTTGCAAAATACAGAACCAGTTTGCTCTCAGATAATGTCTGCACCAAGATTTCCTTGCGCTGACCAGGAGATAACACTGAATTCCACCACTGATGGCTTTAAAAACAAGCTATTTTTCTCTCTGATAATGATGTTCGGTGTGACTCCATCCAAGCCATGTGTTCCATGTCTCCCGACTCTTTCCCAGGTCATGGCAATGGCTTTCAGGGCTAATGGGCAAATAATGTTCATCTGCTGCAGTCCTGACTAATGTGGCAGCGCTGGGCTGTTAGTGTGGCTGTTAGTGTGTGTGACAGTGGTGCCCCAAAATGCTCAGGGTGTCTTAAAAATGGCTGTTTGCAGGTTTTGCCTTATTCTGTTGGCAGACAAACACAATAAATTCTGTGGAAAGGAAAACCTGAGTTCCATAAAGGTGTTTGGAGGCACAGTACATGTGACCCACAGCACTTGGATCCGCTGGGGTTGCAGAGGCCATTTGTGTCAAAGAGCAGTTTGTAACATGGTTTGGATACTGGAATTATTTTTGGTGGGAGTTTTTTCTCAGGCAGGAGGTGTTGATCTTGTTAGGGGGCTGAAGGGGCCAAGGGCTGCCCAGCACTGCCCAGGCGGCCTGGGAGCAGCGGGAGGGAGGGAGGAACTGAGGAGAGGTGGAGATTAAAGCGGAGACAGTGACAAGCCGATAATGAGGAACCCTTTCAATAGTCCTAATCCTTGGCATGCAAGGACAAACGGCACTGCTTTTGTTTTCAAACTCAGGTTAGCTTTTGGTTCAGGGGTAAAACTTGGAGTGACATCTCCCAGAGGGAAAAGCATGGGCAGGTAACAGGTGAAGTACAAAGCACAAGGTCGCTGTCACCCATCTATTCCTCTGATTCATATTGGGGTGGCTTCTCCTCTGCTGCAGTGTCCCCAGCCTGGCTGTCCACCCCCAGCAAAGCTGGAGGCATTGTTAACAAACTTGTTGAGGCATCTGGAAGAAAACAGCCTTCACCAAGAGGTCAAATTTGTGTGGACACACAGCCCTTAAGGAAGGTCTGCGAGAAGAGACTTCCATGGAGTGAGGACATTTTTGTTATAGAGATGTTATGGGGAGTGGTGGTAAAGGGGTAAACTGCATAAAAGAAAAATATGATAAATTCAAATACCACTTATTTTTGGCCAGCTTTCTGATCTAGTTGCAGAGGATTGCAGTACCATCCAGCAGTGCTACAAATACTTTAATTAGCTTTCCTTGCCTCCTGACAGGCTAGAATGAATGTCTGTTTACCTGTGGTCAGGAATATGGAGTGTGGGCAACGAGAGGAGAAGATGTTCCCTTGATGGTAAGAGGGGGAAGATTTCAAGATCCTGAAAGCAAATTAGGAGGAGGAGGGTCAATTAGCTAAAAAGTCTCTCTGAAGGAAGCCAAATGTGTTTGGTAATGCTTTCCCCTGGTGCATGCAAAGGGCAGCTGTGACATGGGGCAGCCCAAGAGCTGAGCTGCATTGGGTAGACAATGAATTCACTGATTGTCCATGGACAAGGGTTTCCTGACACCCTCACTGAGGAGGGCAGCAGCACCACAGCACATCCCCCTGCCTGGGCATTCCTGCTGGTAGCCAAGGAGATGAGCCGAGGTGCCCCACAGGCTGATGCCAAGGGAGGGGAGAAGAATGTGGGCAGGCAAGGTGGGCTGGGCAGGGTCAGGGCATGGGCAGTGTCCCCAGGCTGGCAGACAGGGAGCCTCCCCTTGGCAGGGTTCCATGCTGGGGCCTCATCCAGCAGGACAACTGACAGCCTTCCCCTGTCACTCCCCAGGCACTGGGGACTCTCCTTGTGGTGGGAGAGAGGAGAGTTCTCCATGGAGCAGAGTGTTCCTTCCTCTCTGTCCTCCTGAGGAAAAGGGGTTGTTGGTTTGGGAAGAGGGGTGGGGGAAGAGAAGCAGTGGGGCTCTGTGGTCCCATGCTGGACATGGTTGGTTGTTGGAGATGCCTGAGCTGGTCGTGGGTGCAGAGCAAGAGTTGCTTGGCCTCTGTAAAGTATTTCCATTTATTTTACTGGCCTCTTAAAAGATAAGGCTGAAACACAGAGTCGTGCAGTTGGGAAGGGAAAATAAAGAGGATCAGGCACAACCCGCACGCACATGTGATAATTTCTCATCTTGGCTTATCTTGTAAGAATTATAAGATACTGAGTAGGAAATAAATCATGATGTCAGGACCAAATGCCATTTTCTTGCTTGGTATGATTTGCAGCATCACAGTCAAACCAATAGATTTCATTCCCTGGCATAGGGTTCTCCCCTTTAATTGAATTATACCCCGGCGAGCAAATGGGATTCATTCTCTGAGATACAAGGAAATTACCATTTCATGAAACAATGCTTTACTCCTCGCTCACCTGCACAAACATCTTTCAGGAAAACTATTACGCAGATATCCTTGATTACAGACTATTGTTGCTTTTGATCTCCATTTGATGTAGCAGGGCCCGGGGATTGCACCATGAGTGCAGCGAGCATCTGAACTGTCCTAGCAGGGTTTGCTGCCTGTTCCCCAAGAACCTCAGAAGGGTGTTTTGGTTCCAGTCAATCAAAATTCTCCCTGCTGCAGGGGGACAGTGGACAGACAAGTACATCAGTGAATCGCTGGGTGTGTCACAGCATCTTCAGTCTCTCCTCAGGGGTGGGGCATTGCAGAATAATTAATGCTAATGACCCCCAGGAACTCCATTTCCTACTAAATTATTAACTTGGGTAATCAGAAGTGATAGAAAGATTTCTGTGCTCCCATCTGTGTTGCTGCCATAGCTGAGGTGGTGAGGGCTGCAGTTCTAGATCTGGAGTATTGGCTCCTGTCACTGCAGCCACTGGCCTTTGAGGTGCATTCCTTGGATTTGAAGTATTCAGTGGTATTTGGAATTAAAACTTTCACTTTATTCCTGGTGCTCACAGTTGCAAGGAAACAGAGAGCCTTGAGTTAAACCCCAGCAGGCAAGGGAGAGAAGCCAATCCATATAATCATGAATTTCCAGCTGAAGCCATGTTTTGGGAAGGGAAAGGCTGATCCCTGAGCCTCGTGCACTTGGGGCCCGCTACACTGAGATGCTTCTGCAGCAGTGTCGTGTTGTCAGCTGGTTTGTGCAGGAAATACATAATGCTCTTAAAACCTCCCATTAATTACCTAGAATAAACTGGCCTTGACAAGCTCTGAAGGTTTTAAAGCCATTTTCTCTCAGTTCTAAGCACTGTGTGCCCAGCACTGCAGGTCTCCCCTTCTGGATGGGCTTGCTCAAGTGGGCTTCTAGTGGCATTTGAAACATGAGCTGGTGACAAAATTACAAGGTCGAAGGATGGGAACTAATCAGAGTACAGAAATGTCGTTCTTAATTAATTTATCAGCAGCAGCCACTGATCTGTGCCATTATTATCAAACTTATTAGTGCTGTTTGCAGGAGTTGAAATAAACACACAGAGCTCACTGGGAAAATTGTGCCACTGCCTCACCACTCTCACAGGGAAGAATTTCTTCCTAATACTGAAGCTTTTGAACCTATAAGCTCCTTCCTGGAAGAAGATTTTGAATCTAAACCAAAGTGCACCTACCTTCCAGCTGCTTGGAAGCCCAGGGAAAAGCAAAATGTTCTTCCATTTGACATCAGTGGAGGACACTGCTGACAGTGGTGGTCCAGCAGCTGTTTGGAGCTTTGCTGCCTCTCCCCTTGGCTGTTGGCAGGTTTGGGGAGCCAAGGGGGCTGTGCGAGACCTGGATGCAGCAGGGGGAAGTCCTGGGGGCTTTGCTGTGGCTGGCCAGCCCCCCAGCCCACAGCCTGGTGCTGGGATTCTGGGCAGCACCGTGTCCCTGTCCCTCAGGAGCTGTGTGCTGGGCTTGGAGAGCCGCGACTCCCAGGATGTGCCGATGGCTCCGTTTCCTGACAACAAACCCGTGTTTGGCTCTAAGGCCAGGAACAGCCTTTGGAGAGAGATTGGGCTTTGGCTGGGGCTGAGACATGAATGGCTCCAGCCAGCCTTCCAAGTGAGGAAATTACATTTTGAGGCTGGACAGGATTAGAGCAGAGGGCTCTTTGCAGCTGGTGTGTTCTCAGAATTGAGCAAACTTTCATTTATGCCCCTTCACTTGACCAAGGCTTAAGGGCTCATCGCTGCTCTCTTGTCCAGGGCCCTGTGGAGCTGACAGGTAGAGCAGTACCTTGTACTCCTGCTGTGCAGTGGGCAGCTTATTTTCAAATTTGTGTCTAAGGGATGAAAAGAGAATAAATTTTGGCTGGATGCACATGTCCTGCAATTAATCTTTCACGCTAATCTGAGATGAGCAAGAGCTAGCTGAAGGTGGGATGGTTTTTAATTCCTGTTTATGTTCTGCCTGGCTCCAAGGCCTTGGGGTGCTCAGATCCTGGATGTGGGTGGGCAGAGGCAGCATTCCTGGAGCAGGCTCTGTTCAGTCTCCCAGGGAATGCGAAGGGCAATACTGCCAATGTTTTTCCTGAATATCCAGTAACTTTGTAATTAATGTGTTAGCTTGTTGCCAATTAACAAGCAAAACCATCTTGGCTGCCAAAGGCTTTTCCACTCCCAGTGTATTCCCTTTTCTCTCCTGCTTTTCATCTCTCCACTGCGGGGGATACCTCAGCTCCAGACATCTGCCCCTTCGCTCCAGGAATTGTTGTTGTGGCTCCTGGCCTCCTCCTGCCTCAGAGCTAGCCCTTTTTGGGCTTGCCATACTGCTCTGCGAGTTTTCTTCCTCCCCACATCTCTGATTCTGCTTTTCTTCCCACTTGGCTGCTTGCCCAGCTCTTTGGGATCATCTCCCTGTGTTTCAGATGCCCAAATCCTGTTGCTCCATCCCAGACTCTCCCCTCCAGCTCTGCTCTCCTGCTCTGTTGCAGCACCAATGTTCAGTGCTCAGCTGAACATCTCATCCAGTCTCCTCTTTATTCTCTCCATATGTGGGGTGTGTGTCTCTGGCAGGATATTTATATAAATTCTTACTCACCGCCTCCATAAAATACCCGTTCAGAGTAGGGCTGGCTGGGGTGACCCAGATGCACAAGAGGAAATGTTTCATATCTCGAGGAGCACCGTCTGTGCCCCCCGGCAGCCCCTCCTGCCCGCCTATCAGATGTAGGGCTTAATGGGCTTAAGAATTAGAGCAGCTGCTTGGTGCAGAATTTATTGACTGACTGTGCATAACAAGGGGAATTAAAATGCTAGTTGGCTGAGCTGCTCCCCATCACTTGGAGAATTTTTGCTTTTCTTGGGGCTCCTGGGCTCTTCCCTCCTTCCTGCCTTGCTCAGGTCGATAGTCTGCCCAGGGAATCACAGAACCCTTGAAGTTGGAAAGGGTCTTGCAGATCATCCAGTCCACATCCTTGGGATGGTGTCACCCTTTTCCCCAGCGGTCTCCAGGAGGAGGCAATGGTGACAATGGTGTCTGGTGTCCAGGCCCTGCTGGAGTTGGCCACCTGCTGCAGCTTTCAGAGGAGGGATTCTCAGTGGATTTCTTGGTGTCGCCCAGCACCACGCCAGCAAGGCTCTGTTGCACAAAAAGGATGTTAAATGTGCCTTGTGTAGATGTGGCCACCAAGCCTTCCTGCTGCCTCTCCTGGGAGCCAGGGCCAGGCCTCTGCTCTGGGCTTTACTGCAGATCCCAGAGACCAGGAGAGGCTTTTCCTCCTGCATCCCTTGCTCTCAGAGAGCCTGAATGAGCACAGAAATGGCCTCACTTAAGGCTATGTCTCATTACTACATTAAGTCAACAACCACTTGAGTATCCAAGGATTTTGATCAAAGCTAGATATTGAAAGGGGGACAAAGAGCGGCAAACTTATTTGACTTCCACTTATTTCCAGAGCCTGTTGAGCACTCGGCTGTACTCCTCACTGGCCTGAAGTGTGTTCCTGGGAGAGCAGCCACCTGCTCTCTGTTCCTCTGTGGTCAGGAAAGAGGCTCCAGACTGAGGGGAGAGAGGGCAGCCGCCTCTCTGCCTGTGCCTCGCCTCTAGCTGCCAGGCAGCCAACTGTCCTGTCCCTGGGGACAAGGGACCTTGTGGTGTAGCTGTCCCGCAGCTGGAAGCTCACAGGGATGTGCTGGTGAGATAGGCACCGAGAGCTGCTGGGAGTCCAGAAAAAGGCAAATCCAGATTCCTGTCTGCTGCTTGGAGTTCAGTTGGGTCTCTTTAATTCCCTTTTCTAGGAGTGAGGAAAGGCAATGGCTGTCTGCCTTCTCCTGCCTACCTGCAGCATCCTCTGGGGATGTGAAGAGTAAGGAGGCAGGAGGAATTCCCAGTGTGAGCCTCAAACTGGGCCCAGTGCAGGCTCCTTGGTGGCCTGCTGCTGGTAGGGTTTGCCACCAAAAGAACTCTGAAATTTTAGGCATCCATCATGCTGTGCCATGTTCCCCATCTTTAATACGGACCCTCTTCTGCCTCTGCCAGCCTTGTTGAGGCTGTGATCCTGCAAGATGCTGGTGCAGCTCCAAGTTGCAGCAGCACAAAGTCTTTGAGATTTTTTACATGGAAATCGATCAGGATTTCAGATTCTGCTGGAGGCAGGACTGAGGGGTTTTACTGCAGTGTGTCATGGTCAGCCCTGTCTCCATAGTGCTCTATACCCTAACGATGCTGTAATAAAAATAAAAGTAATCTACAGTAAATGTATCCCAGGTCCTTATTTAATGATAAAACCGCCTCAATACAGTGAAAATAAACTGTTAGTGAGTCTCAGTAGTGTCTACAAAGAGGGTACTCTCTCTTGGATTAATGTGAAGTCCCCTCCAACAATTCTCAGCGTTATTTGCAGAGGGCTGGAAAATAGCAAGAGGAGCAGCAGCTTTCATGTGTTTTGTTTTGTTTTGGTTTGATTTGGTTTGGTTTTTTTCCTTGCAGGCACATCTGGGCATCATCACTCCGGGCTCAATCAGACCTTCTGAGTATTCATCCTCCTGTCACAGAAGAAGCAAAGGATGCAGTAAGGCTCTGAGGTACTCGTGCTTTGCATTAAACCCCATTTTTGTTACCATCCCGAAAAGCCTTTGGAAATATGAAAGCAGAAACCTGTTCTGTCTGTGGCTGAAAGACCATTGAAACCCAGAGAGCTCCCAAGTTTAACAGGGGAAGTCATGGTGAAGGCAGAGTGCAGCATGGGAATTTGCATTCAAGAGGGAGGAAAATGAGGGATTTGGGCAGAGAATAACTGATAGGTGCTGTGAATTCATTAAAAATGGGCTATAAAAGATACACTACAAGGTTCTGGTGACAGACTGACAAAGCTTTTTTCTTCCCCTTCATTGTTTCTACTGTCTCAGGATCCTCACAATAGCAGATAGTTTAGCCTTGTACTCCACGGTTCGTTATCTATTCTTCTATTTATTAATGCATTCTTGGGTCTTAGTGATGTGATAAACCATCCACGCTTTTCTTTTATGGTTTAATAGGATTCTTCTGGAACCCCTTCCATGTTTACATAACCTTGCAATTCACAGTTATCTATCATTTATTTCCTACTTTGTGCACTCTCGATAAAGCTGCGGTAGTGAGAGGCGTCAATGCCCTCCCTGGCTGTGGGGTATTGCCCACTTGGGCTTCTAGGAACAAAGCCTTGCCTAAAAAACACAGTCTTTTCCAGAGGGCTGTCCCTCTGCAAGGGCAGAAGGGAATCCAGGTTTGGAGCCCTCCATCCCACAAGAAGATGATCTGGGCTTGTGAGGGACGGGGAACCCCCAGTGCCAGCCCTATCCCCGTGGAGGGGCTGAGCTTCACTTCAGTGGGAAATAAACAATCCAGTGCTTTCTCTGGGAAACTCCAGAGCTCCTTTCAAGGAACTTGGCTGCTGGGACAATTTGCTATGCAGTGGAGCTGGGGCAGAAACTTTTTTCGTTAAACAGCCTTTGGAGTATGGAGCACCTGCGTAACTGCGGGGCCAGTCTCCATTAGAGGCAGAATATCTAAATATGTCATATAAATATGGCATCAAACCTTTATTAAGCACACCCAGAAAGGGATGTGAGACCTCATTTATGATTTCATTCATAATCCCTTCAAAATGAGTTGGTACCAGTATGTGATAAGTGGATTATGTGTTAGGCCCAAGTAAAGCCAGACACAATTAGTGCTTTAATAAACTGGTTGTATGCATTACTAACAACTAAGTCATAAGGGAATTGGTGTATTTACAAACCCTAATTAGTAGTTTGTTACTGTGATACCAAATTTAAACAAATCTGTAGCATCACTGACCATCTGGGTTAGAAATCTCTGTTTTGAATTTAATTAGGAAATAGTTGTGACAGAAAATTGGTCCTTATTAGTTAGCTGACGATCACCATTGCCCTAATTGAAATGAAGAACTGGCTGGCGGGTTTGTGAGATGTTTAGATACGAGCAGAGACAATCAAAAAATATTCTTTCACTTAGGACTTTGTGAGCTGCAATGATTGATTAAATAATATCTCCTTGATACTTTAGCATCTAAAATGCAAATGACCCAGTGATGAGTGTGCATGACAAAAAACCCCTGGCAATTAGAGCTGTGCATTTCTGGGAGTACTTTTAAAAATGGTTCTGTGGGACCTGGACTGATGTGGATGCTCTGAAAGCATCAGCTGTGCCTTCGCCTTCACCTTCACCTTCACCTTCACCTTCCTCCCCTCAGGCATCCTCAGGAAGGGCATCACCTCTCCCATGGTGGGATCCCAGCTGCTTTTCCAGTCCTGGTGCTTTCCCAGAGAGCAGCCTGGCCCCACGATGGCACAGCCAGCCTGGTTCTAGCACCCAGTGCTTTGGTGGGAGCTGGCTGCATCCAAAACCTCCAGCTCTGCCCCATCCATGCCAAGCAGACTGCAGGTGTTCAGTGGCTGATCCGTGTGGGGAATGACATCTCGATCAGTTCTGGAAGCATGGCCAGGGCAGAAGTGAACATCCCAGCCTTGCCATCAAAATATAGACAGGCCCTTTGGGACACACTCTGTGGTTCTTAATTCATTTGCACTCCCTCCTTTATGATTCTCCACAGGACTTGGGATATTAAGATTCCCGGTAACATTTTCAGATGAAAGGAAACACATGTTGGCAATATCACCCACACCAGTGCTGCTGTTGGAGCAGTACTGGATACTGAGGAACTCTCTCTGTCTTGGAACAGACAATGAAGTTTCTGTAGGGGCTTTAAATCACTTAATGTTGAAAGGAATTCCCCAACGGCTTCATCAGTCACTGTGTAAGTTTGTTAGAGATCTCCACCAGCTAATAAACTTGATTTGGGGTTTGTTTTCCTGGCATTTGCACAAACCCTCTGAGAACTATAGTTACTGTATTCTCATACAGTATCTGAATTCCAAATTGAAATGCCTGTTCCCCTCTCCTCTGGGAGGCAAAATAAACCTTTGCCATAGAATATGAATGTCGGTTGTTTTTCTCAGTAAGCTGGTGCATTATTATTTGAGGAGATATAATGTTTGACAAAACCATTTATTTTATTTCAAATATTTTATTGAGTAATAAAACTTGTATACGTTGCTGAAACATGAGGGGATTTGTGCCTGTTAGGCTGTGAGGGAGGCGGGGGAAGGAATGGGGCCACGGCCCCGCCGTTTGTCCCTTGGTGCTGCCATCCTGTCCCGCTGCACCAGGCTGAGCTGGGAGTGCAGGGTGCTGAGCTGAGCCCCCAGCCCTCCCTGCCCCACCCACCAGGGGCTGCAGGGTCAGGCGGCCATGCCGAAAAATAAAGGCTGTATTGTTTTCTGAGCTGAGGATTTTTTTTTCCTACCCGACACTCACAAGTTTATTATGAATGATCCCTTTTCACAGATGTTCCCGTTCTGAATGGGGGAGCAGCAGTGTTCCAGTCTAGAAAGATCCCCTGTGAGCAGAGCCAAGTGCAGCTGAAGGAGGCTGTCAGCCAGGCTGCGGTCACCCAGCCGGCTGGGAGCCCCTGGCCATGGACTCAGTCCAAGGGGCTCAGGCTCACCAGCAGGGCCAGGCAGGTAGAGCATGGCTGGGCTCTCTGGGTACAAACTTGCTCTTCTCGCTTCCCTACCTCTAAGCAAGGGTTCAGCAAGGCTTGCTTCAAACCCCTCTGTGGCTTGCTCTTTCCTTGGGCTCCCTCTCCTACCCTAGCATATCTCATCTGTGAGACTGGGCCAAGGGGAAATATCTTCCAGCCCAAGGCTGCCCAGGCTTGGGGACACGATGCCCTCAGAGATGTCGGGAGCTACTGGGGTGGGAAGGGGTTTGCCCAAGGGGAAGTCAGCAAACCCCAAGTTTTGATTTTTGCAGTACTCTGCTGCTTCATGTCCCTGTTTCACATGGAGATGTTTGCTTTCAGGGCTCACAGCGAGCAGATGGGTTTGAGTTCTCCCGTTTTAACACAGTCTGAAGCGTCCTTTCCGTGGGTGGCAGTGCACAGGAGGCCCCATGAGTGTCCTTGCAGATGTGCTGCTGGAGTTGCACCTCAGTGCTGGTGCTGACAGCTCCTGGGGCTGCCAGGGCCACCTCGTCCTTCACCCGCCGGCAGCTCAGGAGTGACACTGATGGTCTGCAGCAGGAGCGCTCCCGCCCACCCCCTGCCAGCGGCATGACAGCTGCCACCGAGCTTTCCGAGGGGGGATAGGGTTTAATGCCCTGGAAAATCCAGCACCCCATGGAGCATGCAGAGGATTGGTAAATGGGGTGCGCTGGCAGGTGCATGTCACCTGCGAGGTGTGCATTGAGCCTCTGCTGTGGAAAGCAGTATGTGGTGCTGCCATCTCCCCAGCCCTGGGACTTGGCATCCCTCATGCCATTTGCACGCCCTGGGTAATGGGAGTTATTGTTCTGCAGTGCTGAGGCCTTGCCACAGAGGTTGCTCAAACAGTTTTGGTGTTTGTGGTGCATCACTTTCAGCTCACCCCTGAGGCAATGATTGCTCCAGTCTGGTTCCAGCTGGCCAGACAGGAATGGGGTGTGCAGGGACTGCTTCCTGGGCACCAGTCATCCTTTTGGGGAGGTTTAAAAGCATTTCCCTAGGTGAGCGCCTTAACCCACATGCTTTACTTCCATATCCATCTGCCTGGCAAGGATGGCCTTAGGCACATTCTGCCACTGTGGGGGTCTTGGCCACCGCCAAGGTCGTCATCAGCGGGCATGGGGACTCGTGTCTTGCCTGGGAGATGGATGGAGGCATTGCTTTCCCACAGCTGGTCGGTCATTAGTCCTCGCTCTGGAAAGGCTTAGCAATTCCGACCCGGTAAATTATGTGCCATTCCTCAAAAAAGTGGATAAATAAATGGGGCTAGAGCATGTCTTTTTTGCCTTGAGCTTCACCTTATTGATTTGGACATATTTCCAGGCCAGGAGTAATCAATCCTTGGGCAGAATAAAATTATTTCGGGCAAACTGTTTGAGCGACTCGTCATTAATTTGCTTTTTGCCAGCACTCGGCATCCTCGGGAGCAGTGCCCTGGGGATCTCCTGGGCTGCCAGGAGGGAGGGTGGGGGCCGCCGGGGCTAATGAATGCGCTGTGTTTGCTCATCTTTACAGAGTCCCTTATTACTGCTAATTGGGAGGGACAGTTCAAACAGGCACAGAGGAGCAGTTGTCGCAGGAGCGTGACTTGCTTCCCAAGGAGCGGCCGGGAGCCCCGCACCCGGCCACATCCCGCCTTTGTCGGGGACCCCTCCGGGGCCGAGCACCGCGGGCGGCACGGGGCGGCTCGGGCGCCGCAGACAGACAGACAGACAGACAGATGTAGAGCTGTCTGCGATGCGGAGGAAATCATCGCTCACGGAAGGGGTGGGCTGCTGGCTGCGCATGGGGTCGGGGATGTGCTTCTCTTTAATGCACCCCGCCGTGCCCGAGATTCTGCTCCTACAGAGCCCCTGGGGTCTGGGGGGGACACGCTGTGCCCTGACTTGTTTTGGGGCTCCCTGGCAGAAGTGTGATATCGTCTTTCCCTGTTATTTATACATTCAAGTGTTCTCATCCAAGATCATATTCCCTCATTTATTGTTGCTTTCCCTAATTAAAACCTTTTGGATTATTCCTCTGCATGCCGAGCGCTCCCTGCAGCTGGGTACCGATTCTGTTTCTACAGCAGGATTGACCCGCTGCACTCATTTTTAAGAGATTTTTTAAATGTTACTTGGGGAAAACAGCTAAGCATAAATGTTTCAGAAATAAGAGGAGGATGGGCTTTGTTTCTCGGCCACGTTTCGGGTTTGTAATGCTGGACAGCAAAGGGGAGTGGGCTCAGGGCAGCGATGCTGAGGGCAAGGAGGGCACTGTCCCTCTGTCCTTCCCGGGGTCAGGGCCAGGGGGGTCCCCTCAGGCTGACTGTGTGTCCAGACATGCTGTAGAGCAGATGGGGTCCCCTGGGTGGGCTCAGGGCTGCTGCTGAGAGCTGGGAGAGGAGGGAGCTACTACCTTGTTTTGAGAAATTTGGTCTGGCTCGAGCCTGCATTTTCCATTTTTGCCTCTTCTTTTCTAATATAAAAATGAAGTTTTCTACTGTGAAAACTTGTTTTTTCTTTGAATGAGTAATTCTTCTGCCTTAAAACAAAACAAAACAAAAAAAACCCCTCCAAGTCTCTTGTTTGTGGTGCGGGAGGATGGAGATTATGTGCATCTGCAGCCTGGCTTTAAATACGCTCCAAAGGTGTATTGTGCATACGTTGTCCCTGAAGATGATCAACCTAAGGGAACAACGTTAAGCTCAGAAGTTCGCACCCATGGCTAAAGCACTGGCAGAAAACACTCCGTGTGTGGCTGGAATCCTCAGGAGGAGCCCCAGCCCTGACAGAACAGCCAACAAGAGGCATTTTTTTCCTTTTGCGTGTGTGGCACAGATAAATCGAGTTTGTTTTGCAGCTCATTCTGCTTGAGATTTCCTGTGTCATAACTGAATGGATTTGTTGTTCATTGATACCTTAATATATAGATTGTTGGGGAGGGATTTTTTTTTCTTTTTGAGGGGGAAAACAATGTTCCCTTCACTTGTGCCTGAATGGATTCATTTATTCACTGTAACCTCCGGAAGTCATTTATTTCACCCCACGACAGCTGCAGGGTCTGTTTGTGTAGGAGGGCTGGCAAGGCCTGGCCCTTCCTCCTGCCTATGCCCAGCTCCAGTGAGGCTGGGATGGGCGCGGGCTCCTGGCCTTTGGGAAGGGTTTGGGACAAAACTGCCCTTGGCCTATCAGAAATGGCTCTGCTCTGCTTGGAGTGAGGCCATGGCACCGTGCTGCTGCTCCTCTCTCCAGGAATGCTCCTGGGCATTTCTTTCACTCCCTCTCTTAGTACTGCAAGTTGCTGATGGGCCCTAATCAGGAGCAATTTAATTAATATACATGCCTTTGCAGAGTCTGTGCTTCACTGTAACTTAGTAGTAACTAGGGGCCATGTGGTGGGAACACAGGATCTTTTCCATTTATTAAGGAAGGAAGGGAATTGCTTGCTGAGAAGATGTCAGTGTTGGTCCACTATGGTCGTAAGGCCCAGTTCAGTGAGGCCAGAAACTTCTATGTATTTCGATGGCCAAAATAAATTTTAAAATCTCATGCTTCCCCAAAAACACTTCCAAACACCTTCAAGCCATTTCCTGGAAGAAATCCCACACAAGTCCGGTCTTGGCAGTGCCAGGCCCTGTGGGTTATCCCTGCAAACCTGGAAACAGCTGTCAGAGCTGGTGTAGAAATGGGAAGAACTCATGCTGCCCTTGTGTCGTGTGGCAGCACATCCTTTGGCCTCCTTGGGCACATTAAAAGTGTCCCTTAACGTCACTGCTGGGCCTCCTTTGTGTGGGGGAGAAAGGTGAAAGGGCATCAAAGGAAATGAGGAAGGAACCCCTCCATACATCTGTGGATGTGCACTCAGCAGTGTGTGATATGCACTGACCTGAGGGTGCTAACCAGGGCTCCCCCATGTGCCAAGTGTCAAGCTGGATTGAGACTTCATCCCTCCACTGCTAAAGGACTGCAGATCATCCATGGTCCAGCCAAAGTCTTCTCCCTTTCTACTGTGCCTCGTCCCTCAGTGCCTGAAAGAAAACCTGGCTCTGGAGGTTTGAGGTTGTGTTGCCAAACTCAGAGTCAACTCACCTCCCATTGCTGTCCCCAGCTCTGCTCTGGTCACCTCCCTGGGCAAGGGCTCTGGGGCTCTGCCACCCATGGGGACTGGAGCTGGGACACTTCCCAGTGGCACAGCAGCCCCATGGCAGCACATCCGGGGAGGATCTGTCACCCTCTGCCCCTGGGGATGGGGACATGGCGTGGCCGTGGGAGCAGAGTGCCCACGGACGGGGAGGGAGGCTGGAGCCACTCGCCAGGCTCTGCTTGGAGCTGTTCTCGGTCATCCCCAGGCTGCAGAGGCAGTGGCACTGACCAGCTGTGCTAATCAGAAATAATGTGCGGCTTAGCAGAACTTCTCCATTTAAAGGTTTTGGGAATAATGTCTAAAATGAGCGGTTGGGGAGGTGGGGAGGGAGGGAAGCCCTGGCAGACCCCAGCTCCGAGCACAAAGTCATGCTGTGCCTAAACCTGGAGCCGGGAATTGGTTTTGAATTTTTTTTTTAAATTTAAAATTCAAATGTCTGATGTTCTTAAATTGAACAAATGATATTTAAAAAAAATATATCAGGCTCCAACATCTGCAGATTATGATTTGCATTTTGAAATTGGCTGCTTGAATTGAACAAGGATGAATACTGTCACTCTTCTTTCATTCGCTCCGTTTATTTAATGAAATGCTAGAGGTCAACCCTTTGTCCTTAAATTAGTTACTATAAAAATCTTTTTGTACTTTTCTGCTTGTTATGATGTCTTCTAAGCAGAAGAAAAGGTTGCCGTTAATTATGTCTTTGTTGAATATGGATATCTATTCAGAGTTAGTTAAACAGTTTCAAACAAAATTAGCATCGAGCAACTCGAAGGCCAGCTTTAGGTTGGTTATCAAGAATTTTTTACTAAGAGAATGCTCTCCTGCAAGTGTGCATTATCTAATATATTCAGCTTTCAGTTGCTAATTTTTTTTCCAGATGAAGATGGGCTTAATTGAGGTTGTGCTTTTAAGTTTGTAGAGCTCTTCAGCATCTCATACAAAAGCATCTAGAGGCTTTTCATTTGTCTTGAGTATGTTTTAGATGTACAAATATTATTTACTTTAAACTCTAAATCAAAAGGCACGCTGTAACTATTTTAAATAAAACATTATTCTCTGCTGAAATATATATAAATTCAAAGGGAGGCTTTTTTTCATTATCACTTAATTTATGTGAAAGAGCTGCTATTAGCAAATTTTAGGATAATATTGCAGGAGCAGTGCGGTGGCTGGTCTCGAACAGGCATTTAGTCATGTAAATTCCTTGTCAGAGACAGAGGCTGTAAGTTAGGGGTGAGACACAGCCCAAGTTTCACGCGTGGCTCGGAGCTGAGAGCCTCTGCAGCGCGGATTTGGGGATTACACCACGCTCCTTGCCCGGGGAGCATGGCTTTTCAGGAACAGCCACTCGGGGCAGGCACCTGCCTCTCTGCTGAGGGTTGAGGGCTGGTTTCTTCTCCACTTTCTGCCAGTCCCCAGGCAGCCCAGGGTGGCTTTTTGTGCAGGTGAAGGGTCTGGGTCGTTCCTGAGGTGCCCATGCCAGTGATGGGACACTGCTGTGGCTTCTCTGCTTGCACCGTGCCCTGGGAATCCAACAAAAAGCCCTTCCTTGCCCCAGAAATGTTCTTAACAAACCCTAACAAAGCCAAACCCCTTGGCGGGGTCACCCAGGCTCTGTGTGTGTGTGAGGCATCCAGGCTTTCCTGGCTGTGGGGCCTGGGCAGTCCATCCCCGGGTGATCCAGCCCCGAGCCAGACAATAATGGGCTGAGGAGATGGGAGGAAAAGCTACAAGTAAAAAAAAAAATTAAAAAAAAAAATAAAAGGTGATAATTAGCAAAAGTAATATGAAAATATAAACGTGGTAGCAGAGGATTAGTCCTAGTCATTGGAAATGCAAATGATCTCCATGCTTGCTCCCAACATCTTTTTTATAGGCTTGTGTTTCAGAAAGGACTTTTCTCTCGTTGTGTTTTTTTTTTTTCTCCCCTTTTCCTCCTCCTCAGAGCACCAGTGCTGCTTTTCCAGCAGCATTAAATATTCCCCAAGCTGAGATGCTAACCTTGTAATGCTTTTAGTTATAATGTACAGACTTTTTTCATTTTAAATGGTAGCTCATAATGACATTGTGGAGTAGGGATCCCAAGTCAGCCTTATTATCATGGCATCTCCTTGAGCTGAACCTCTGAGAAATGTGAAGGGGAGACCTTTAGGAATGAACAAATCCTTTAGGTGCCTATAATTATTTATTAAAATAGGCGGCCAGGATAAAGGCCGGGGAGGGGGAGGGAGGAGCAGCATTCCTCTCCCTGTCCGTCCCTCCGTGCAGGCACACGTGGATTCACACCCGGGCAGCCAGCAGAGCCGCTGCCGTAGGCGGGCTGGCACTTTAGAAATATAAAATAATGGCTGTGCAGCCGGCGAAATGAACCGTGCCCAGGTGACACGTGTTTTTATGCACCGAAGGCTGCGTCCTGCCCGCTCGGAGCATCCCGCGCTGCTGGGGGGTCTCACGGCGGTGCTAGGCAGGCTTGGGAGGAATGCGGGGATGGACCTGCGCTTGCGGCGCATAGGGAAAAGGGAAATGAGGAGGGGAGCAGTGCTTTCCCACTCTGTGTGCGAGTGGTGAAAGCGAAACCATTCGTCTTCATTAGCTGGATAGAAGAAAAGGGAAAAAGGGCGGACAAAAAAAACAACAACAACAAAAAAACACCAAAAAAACAAAAAACACCAAAAAAACCCCCCACAAACCCAAACAAAACCCTACTAAAACCCCGACCAAACCCAAATCAAACAAACAAGAGACACACAAAGCAAAAGCCCTCCGAAACACCAAGCAAACCTTGCTGGGATTTCACGGAACGCTCGCCCAGGTGGCCGCAGACGTGTCCAGCTCCGGTGCCCGGCTGCG
>VXBR01003161.1:77022-100107 GCA_013400215.1 Cisticola juncidis | reverse complement strand
AGAAAAACACCCCCAAAAAAAAAAAAAAAATCTTTGGGGTCAATTTTCCACTTGTGCCTGTAGCTCTTGAACAAGTACTTTTATGGTTCCTTCTAGCACACAGGATTTATCTGCAGCTCTGTGAAGGGCTTTTACATTTAATCCAGCGCTGAAGTAGTAATTTGTCGCCGGTGCTTCCTAGCAGGCTTTTCTTTTAATTTAGCCGGGATGGGGGCCCTTTGTGCGGGCTAATCTGCGCCGCACAATGCCGGGGCACCTCGGGGCCGGGGCGGCTCGGGGCCGCCCCTCAGATGNCCGCCCCTCAGATGTCCCCCCGGCCGAGCGAGGGGACGCGGAGAGTGCCGGGTGGAGGGACGGGGCTGGGACACCTCGGGACTGCACCCACCGCGCTCCCGGCTCGATCCGGCGGGGAGCTCAGATGGATTTTCCACGTGTGTTCACGGAGCCGTCGCTGCACGGAATTTACAGGAGCTCCTGTGCCTTTTCTGCAAAGGCTCTGGTTTGTTTGGTGGTTGTTTTTTTTTCAGTCCACTTAGATAATCAGTTTTTTAAATCAAATTTAAAGTTCCTCTGACATTGGAGGAAATAGGTTTGGGTTTGGTTTTGTTTTTTTTTTCCCTGGAGGAGGGAGTGCTTTATAGCCTGTCTGTATGCATTTTTCAGGGAGAGGAAAATATCATGGTAAAGGAAAAGAATCTTTTACCAGTTTTTTATTTTAATTGAAGTATTACAGTTTCTGTAATGATTTTTAAAACGTGAGTTTCACCCTTCTGCCTTGCAGATGCCTGTCTTTTTTATTAAAAATAGTATTGTTCTGATCTCAGGTGATAGACGAGTTTTTTATTCAAGATACAAAAGTGTCTCGGGGATACGTGTGGACATAGCAGAAGCATGTGAAATAGTGGCTGACAAATATGAAATAGCCTCTTACAAATAAAGATACCAAAGCCGCAATATTAAAAATGGGAGCAGCTCTGCCTGCTTCCCTTTTATCACAGCATTTCTAAACTAGACTGATACTACAGGAGACTTTTTGGTGATGGCTCATGCAAGAAAGGTTGCTGTATTTACATGAATTATTGCCTGTACTTTATACTCTGTCCAGGGGCAACTGGATCCCTTTTCTGTGTTGGGTAAACGTCTGTGTACAGCAGCAGCACCTCTTACAGCGGTATTGAAAAGGCTGATTTTGGGAGCTGTGTGCCCCAGGTGTGGGCAGGGACAGCCCCCCTCTCCCTGCTCAGGCCTGGCACGGGCATGCCTGAGTTGCAGCCTGAACCATCCCAGCTGCAGCCCGGCAGTCTCCATGAGCCACAGAGAGGGGAACCCACAGGTACAGCAGCCGCACGTGGGGAGGGAGCTTTATGGGTATGATTTAGTGAATATGAGAACATATTTTGTGCTCCATTGTTTAGACTCAAGAAGGCATAAAATCTTTAACATCTATTTATCATGTAGCTGTTTTAATGTAAACATTTGTCTATTTGGGTGAAGTGTTTTCATTATTAAGTTAATTTCCACATGTTTCAGATAGACTGATGAGTTCGAAGCAGAGCACTCGCTGATGAGAAACGAAATTCGGCCGTGGCTCAGCCTGCTGTCAGATACATCTTCATTAGTTTTTGTCATTCACTGATGGCAAATGCTCTATAAATGAGATGACGATCAGGTCCGCCTTGATAACTTGCCTTATCTCATTAGTTTTCACATCAAAGTTAATCAGCAATGTGAATTGTAATTGCTGGAAGAGACAATGCAATAGATCACTCGGTCTTTTTTTTCTGCGTGGCATCTTGAAACATCAGCAGGCTGGTGTGAGTAGATAGGCTCCGAAGGAAAATGATGTGGAAAGCATAATAAGCAAGCTGCTCGGAATTAATGAGCTTACCCAATAAGAAAAGAATAACCAATCAATGTGAGCTGGGCAAATATAATTTAGGAATAATTGCTTGATTGGTTGTCTATAGTAGGCTGATTTGACCACACACAAGGATTAAGAATTAAGATGTCAAGGCAAAAAATAATTTGGCAACTGAGGGCATGTAATTTTTTGTTCCCCTCCCTTTATGACTGAAAGCGATTGCTGTTTGATATGTTATTCCCCGAGAATGAAAACATTAGACGGACGCGTGCCAGTGGGTGGGGTTCTTCCTCTCCTTTATGCTCCTTTTATCATACAAGGTCTTTCAAACCTCGCCAGGGATATTGTGGTACGGGACATTAAAAACTAATCGGAGGCGGAGGATAAAATAAAACTACAGAAAAGCCCCCGGACACCTTCATTTGTGAGCGCTGCGCGGAGAGGAGCGGGGGCTGCATGCTCAGTACTGTGCCCAGTGTTTGCAGAGCCCCGCTCAAGACCTAAATCCGGAGTGCGATTCCTTGCGCAGCGCGCACTTTCCTTAGAATTCTCCCCACAGCCATTGGCCAATTAGTAAAGAACCCTTATATTCTTCTATCTAAACTATGGGGAAGGTTCAGCCAGAAGGTAAATTTGCTTTGATCTACATTACACCTAATTGAGTCACCACCAATGTCTCTATCCCAACATCAAGAAATGTGAAAATGTTAGATTATTTCACTGGGGATTAAACCTAATTTTCGCGTGTTCTGCATTAACCTATTAGGCTGACTCATCTGCATTGCTAATGCGGCTCAGGCAGCTGTCACCGCTAAAGAAAAACATGATCATGCAATCCTTGAATGAATGATTCCAGCTCTGATTAGTGTTAGTGAAGTTAGCTGAGCCCTGGTGATAAGGCAGGAAAATTCCCAGGTTGCCAATAGCTTTGAAAATTATCAGACTCTGGGCAAAATGTAGCTGGTGGCGTGCGGGGCCTCCCTCCGAAGGTGGCATTATTTAAGGCCGTCTTTCTCTTCGGGCTGCTTGCAGGAACGTGGCTGCTGCTGCAGCTCCTTCTGAGGGGCTGGCCAGGGGTACGGATTAAAATGCTAATGGGGAGCGACCTGAGCGCGGACGGCCGCAGTTCCGGGCTTCAAACGCGGTTTCCAGAGAGGAGCGGTGGCGATGCCGGAGTGGCTCCGGCCAGGGGAAGGGGCTTGGGGGGGCCGGCACCAGCCAGGGCCCCAGGCTGGGGTCCACTCTTTGTTCAGGAGGTGCAGGCACCGCCGTCAGCTCCAGTCATTCCTCATTCTATCCATCAGATTTAAATAGGAAAAAAGTGGAGGAAAGCAACAATGGCCCATCCCCTTGAGATGGAAAAAAATTTAGGAGTGAGTTATCCCCAAGCAATAGAGCCAGGAGCCAATTTAATCCGATTAGCGCCTGCTGACAATGGATGCTCCTCGCCCATTGTGGACAGAAGCTTTCACTTTATTTGTTTCCATTAGTTGAGAACCCGAGATATCGGAAAAGTGGAACTTTGCCCCAACAATCGACGAAAAAGCAAATTGAGAGGAATCGTCTGAAGTGTCAATATTGATCTTTTGGCCCTGACTGTGTGCAGAGGACTTGCCGAGTGCTCAAAGTTTGCAGCACCCGTTGCTGTGTGCTCCAGGTGCTCCTCGTCGTGGGGGGTGGTGGCGGCTGTTCCCATTGGGATGGTGGGTGGGCAGAGCAGGAGCTGCCGAGGCGGAACAGAGGGGTTTCCGTGGGAAAACTCTTGGAGCTGTTTGCCAAACCACAGCGCTGACAGGAAATGTAGCAGGGCTTTAAACTGCCAGGCACCTGCTGTTGTAATTCCCAGTTCCTCAGCGAACACACTCTCTGCAGGTGTCAGCAGAGGCTCCTTTCCATCACATTTCACGAGGAGAAGCTCCTTTTTGCACGCTTGGAATGCATTCTCCTTTCTCCCAGCACCAATACCAGTGACAGGCTGCTCTGCACTGCCAGCGGCTCAGCCCTGTCCCTGCGTGATCGTGGCATTGCTCCGGCCAGGACAGGTCACACCTCGGCTGGAGCCACCTCCCTGAACCACAGGGATTCCCGTGGTTCTGCCCCTGCAGAGGGCCCTGCAGAGAGCACCGAGCCATTTTCACTTCCCTCAGGTTCTGCTGGGTTCCCTCACTGGCCGTGCCTGGGACATGGCTGAAACTGGGCAGGCTGGTGTGACCGGGCCTGAACTGCTGCAAGGCCTGCTTCGTTTTCCTGGGAGAAAACTCAGTTTCAGCCCCTCAGTGCTGCCCTGCATATCCAAACCCAACAGACATGGGAATGGCACGCTGGAGATGTCCAAGCCTGTCAGGCATTGCTGGGCCGTGAGGGGCAGGATGGAGATGGACACCAAGGTCAGCACAGGGTGACCCATCCCCTCCAGAACAGCATTGCTGGCATTAAAACACGACCTTCAGAGCCCCAGGGATCCCAAGGGGAATGGGAGAAGAGGGATGTATGGCAGCAGGAGCACTCCCTGTGCCAAGGGGCCTTCCTGGGGACCTCCACCATGGGCTGGCAGTGCTGGCTAGGGCAGCTCAGGTGGTGCAAACTGAAAGATTTGGGGTTTTACCCACAAGTTTTTTGCTGTCAGAAAATCAGGAACCCACTGAGAAAAGCTGTGTTCCCAGCAAAGGAGCAACACTGCTGGTTGGGAGATGAGTCTGTAAACATCCCAGGCTCCTGGAATATCTGCAGGCCAGAATTCTGTCCGGATCCACATCCTCACAGGTCAGGGGGGAATTTCCCTGAGCACCCATCCCTCTCCTCCCCAGTGGTGCTGCCCTGTGAGCAACAGCCTGCCTGGAAAAAGAGTTGGGGGTGAATTATTCCCCAGAGCTACCACAAAAAAGTTACTTCTTATCCTAAAAGGGCATATTTTTTTTCTCCCTTCTGTTCTGGTGGGCAGCTCCAGGTGTCAACTGAGCAAAGTCAGGAACAGCTGCAGTTATTCCAGAGTACATGTCCACGTGCAGAATATTCTGGAACACGTATTTCACTTTAAATTCATGCTCCATCTTATTCCAGAATATTTTCCCTGTGTAGAGAAGCACTTGGCTGGGGTCTCTGCTTGCTGCCGTACTAGTGATAAGATGGATTGGCTGATCTAATAGGTCTTTTCAATCTCTGATTTTGAAAGCTAAGATTGGGAAATTAATTTCAGAAAGGTCAAAACAGAGCAAGGCTATCCTGCTGCTGTGTGATGGATCCTATTTTTTTTTTTAATCTGCCTATTGAGGGAAAGGTTAGTTATTCAGCATCCTGCAAAAGAAAGAAATAAATAAAGCGAGCCGAGGAACACAAAAGTGTATAGATCTGGTGACCCATTCGCAATCCTCAGTTAATGAGAGTGCCGGGGAGCGGGAGCGCTGAGAGGCTGCGGAGCCGGGGGCGCCGACCCCGCGGGCGGGGAGCTGGGTGTCCCCTCCGCCCGCACCGCGCGTGGCCAGAGCCTGGGAGGTCTGCTCGCACCTCCCGGCTGGAAAAACGCTGAGCAAATCCCTGGGATGTTCACAAAAGACCCGGTCCGAGGCACCCGAGGGATGACGGTGAGGGACAACGGCGTCTCTAGGGAATTGCAGGATTCGTGGCGGGGAGGTTTGGGGAGTGGCGCCGTGGGGTTTTAGCGTGGAGAGAAACAGAAAACTCAGAAGCAAAGGGAGGGAAAAGGGAAAGAAAAGGCTTCACATAGGTATTTCCCTGCTTTTTATTTATTTGTACTCTTCCAACGCACAGCCAAACAGTAAAATGGAGGGTAAATTGCTTCAGTGGTTTTAAAGACCAGGGAATCAGGGGAAGAGCAAAGGGGCCACTTTGGGGGGGAATGACTTCTTAATTAACAACAAAATATATTTCTCTTGTTTGTTTGCTTTTTTTTTTTTTTTTTTTTTCCTCTCCACGTGGTATATTCAGCAGCCTGCTGAGCTGTCCTTACTCTGTCTGCTTCTCTTCTTGTGGATGAATATGGACTGCTGGATTTTGGGAAGTGGGGAGAAATCCACCAGTTTCAGCAGCACTGATCAGACCCTGTCCCAACAGCCCAGAGAGGCTGTGCTGTGCCTGGGAGCTGCTACCTGCGGCGAGTCTTGCTGGCTGCTGCTGTGACTGGGATTGCTGTGCAGCCCCATATCTGAGTGGGATCCCCATGGGGGATCCCTCCTGTTGCAGGGAGGAGTGGGATGAGGGACAGGCTGAGGCTGAAGACCTCAGCTGCAGGCAGTCCAGACCTCATGAGGCCCCTTTCCCTGATTTAAGGACAGGCTGTCCCATGAGCACTAACCTGGGTCACCTCAGAGCAAACACAGAGAATGCTGCTGATTGCTCTGGAGATGGGATCCTGACTGGAATACCTGGCCAATGCAACATTAATTAACACACTCATCTCAGGTGTAATTCACCCCTGAACCTGTATGAGCCAGTGTCACTTCACAGTTCTCTCTTTCCAGGCAAATACTAAATGTGTATGGATCCTGAGCTGTCCCCGCCATTCCTGGAGCTTTCCACTTCCTGCTTTCCCTGTTGCTTTCTGCAGCCAGCTGTACAAAACACAAACAGGAATAATGGGTAAAAAAAAATCTCCAGTTGAGGATTCTGCTCCCATGTTCAGTAGTAAATGGTAATTATTAGTCAAGATACACAAACTACTTCATTTCCTTAACACATCCAGTCACGCTCGAGGTAAAGCATAACTTGGGAAATGGGTTGCATATCTCATTCTGAAGACAGGATGCCAAGGAAAATGCTGGAGCACACAAAGCCATGTGGGTTATCCTTTACCAGCAGAGAATCCTGCACAGGTTTGACTGGACACCAGAGCACCTCTGGTGCTGGGCAGGGTTCTTGTACCTTGGGGTTTCTTCCTGTAACTTTCAGTGGAGTTTTCCCCAAGTTCTCATATTCCTCCACTATGAAAGTGCATCTTTACCTGCAAGAGAATTCAGGTGTCCAGTACTCGAGCTTAGGATCAAAAAGGCGTTTGGGGCTCTATGCTTTATTATCCCTTTTTTTCTTTTTTTTTTTTTTTTTGTGTGTGTGTGTGCTTTGCGTACTTTTTCAAATTCAGCCATTGCTTAACCTTATAATTTCAATGTTTTATTATCATTAATGCAATAACTTTATATTGAGTGTGCACTCATTGCAAACAGGTGTGGAGAAACAGTAATTCTTGGTACAGGTGCCACAAAGGTGTGTCTCTGTTGGAATGGCCTGGGGACAAGCAGTGTATGGGGCACGAGGTCCCCAAAAATTGTCCCTGTCCTAGCATGTACTGGTTTGTGGCTTGAGCTGCTCCACGAGGATCCCTTGCTCTGGGCGAGTCCCAGCTTTCCTGGGAGCTTTGCTCTGGCCAAGGGCCCCAGCCCAGTGCTGCTGTGTGGGCTGTAGGTCCTCAGCCTCTAGCAGATCCCAGGAGCACCGAGGGAATAGCCAGAAACCCCGTTTAAACAGGGAGCTGGTGGGAGGGAGAGGGGAACATTTATTACCATCTAATCCTGCTCAGATTTTCTACACCATATGTCTGAGCAGCAGAACATGTGAAATGTGTACTAATTACTCTGCCTGTGTCATGTGTGTATATTTTATATGCAGTCCCTGACCTTTTTGTTAATAACTTCACATTATATTCATTGACCTGAAACAAATTGAATTCAGTGGCACTCACTCCGGAATTGAATTACATAGTCTTCTTAATTGGTCTCTTATTTAAATGTGGAAAAGTAACAGTTTACCACCTGTAATTATTCTTTTCCTTAAGAAATTCCTGTGGAGAGCATGTGTGTGTGTCCATGGCACACGTACTGGGCTCCTGTCCAGGGGGAATTCCCACAGAAACCCCTAGCCCAGCTGGCACAGTGGGGCAGAAAAAAAAAACAACTTAAAAATCCTGACCCTCCAAAGCAAAACCACTTGTAAAAGTGTGTGAAAGCCCTCCCCTGCTACAGGGGAGTGTGTGAAGGATCTCCCCTGCTACAGGAAAGGGCAGCCCTGGGCCAGCAGCCCCACTCAGCCCCAGCACCTAGGAGGCAGCACTCCCTGCTTTGCCAGACCCCATCCCGGGACACAGAGACACGGAGAGCGGAGGTGGGAGCTGCTCTGGGAATGCTGACCCACCGTGGAAGAGAGCCCAGGCGGCTGGAATCTCCGCTCAGCTTTTATCCTTCCGAGGCCGAGTTAATTGCCGAAACCACGAGGAGGAGACTTCCTCTTTACTTACTATATTTAACTTAAAAATGCAAATGTTATTAGTGTCCCAATCAGTGATAAGAGTGCCTTTGTGCCAAGCTTTAACCTCCATTAGGGGGGATTACGAGAACGTATCCACATTGGCATTTTCCAAGTGTCACTGTGACAGCACTTGCTGCACAAATGCCTGGCTGTCACACTGAGGTTTATCACCAGGTTTTTTCCTGCGAATGCAGACTAATAAGCCCAGAAATTACAATTGCCTCCCTGCCGAATCTGTGATAGGCGGAAATAATGATATCAGTGCCCTGCTAATCTCCTGCCTCCGCGCTTGGCACCAGCCTATTGAGTCACCTGTCATACGCCGCTTTGATGAGGCGAATTCAATCTCTCAGCTATAATGACAATGGAGCCATTTTAATGTTTGGAAATGATTATGTGAAGGTTTCTCTTTGCTCTGTCTTGGCAAGCAAACCAGGTCAGCGTTCCGGCTGTGTCTCCTGCCGCCACTAACGACTTGGAAGGAGCTGGCCTGTATTAAGTGAATATGCCAAGTTATTAGGAAGGAGATGCTGAAGGCAACTGGAGGGGGGAGATTCTTTTTATTTCCTTTTTCACAGCAAGCGTGAGCCTAAGAAGATGCTACACACACGTGAGCATCTCCCACACATCCGTGGTGCCTGGCAGTCTGCAAGAGCCCCTTGCACTGCGCGCAGGCAGCCACAGGCTCCTCACCTCAAAATCCACCTGGGAACGGCTGGCTTTGCACAACAAGCCACACAGAGCTAGCTTGGCGAACAAACCGAGCTCCCTAAGCTATTCCGAGGCCTCCAGCCTGCTGATGTGTTGGGAAGGGAGCTGCTGGGGCCTGGCTGGGCAGCTGTGGAGAGAATCTCCTATGCTGGATACATCCCTGCCTGGGTGTCCATGTCAATTCACTTCGTGGTAGAGAAACTGAATTTCTCCTTCTCTCAGGTGTCTGTGTGTGAAACCACCTTTGAACAGGAGCTGAAATGCTTGGTATGTTTATTTGAATTTAAAGGAAAATTACTGTGTTTCCTCAAGCTGCCAGAGCTTGCAAATCCATGGAGAAAAGCATCTGCAGCTGGATTTGGGTTTAAGTCACCTTTGAGAAGTGCAGAGTCTGTCAGAGCCTGCTGCTGGAATTCTATAGGTTGAGTACAACCTGGGGACTCTGTGCTGCCCAGACTTGCAGCTGGATGGCCTCTCCCTGGCGTGTCTCTGCCAGGATCCTGTGGGTGTGAGTGATGCAGCCATGGCCCAGTCCTGCAGACAGGCCAGCACATCCCAGCGGGAAGCGATGCTTCCCGTGTGGTTCCACTGCCACCACCCTGCAGGAGCCTCTGGCACTGAGGTGTTTGCCACCTTCCCTTGGCCCTCCTTGCCGGCAGATGGGTTTGACTGATTTTTTACATTAATTTTCCAGGATCTTGACCAAGTCTTCGCTAGGGCAGGGGTAAAGCAGCAGAATTTCAAATGTCAAGCTTTTATTAAGGTGAGCATTTGAGGCTGGCCCTGGATGGGCAACCTGGGCCACTCTTCAGCAGGTGAAAGGCAATTGTTGGGCTGGAGAGGGGACGGAGCAGAACCCAATTGACCCATGCCATGCAGTGAGCAACGCCAAGCCCCTTTCACCAAGGGTCCTTGCAAAGAAATCTTTTTTATTGGAGCTGAGTGCTGAAATTATTTCAAGGAAGTGATTATCTGTCTAATAACAACTGTGCCCGTGTGAGTGCCTGCCACAGAAAGAATGAAGGCAGCGGATTTAGCGTTGAGGCAGTGGTGACAGGGGCACATGGGGCTGTGTTTTGAGGGATGCTCCTGCTGGGAGCTTGGCTTTTGCCCCTCCCGTAGGAACCGGATGGGTGGCGGCAGAGGTGCCAGGATGTTCTTTGGTTTTGGGTACATCCTCACCACCCTCGAAGAGCCCAGCCTGGGCATCATCCCACTGCACTGCCAGGCTGGTGCCCGTGTGTCACGGAGCTGGGCACCGCCACCCTCACGCACCCCCACATCCATCTCGCCTAATTAAGGCAGCCAATCTAATTAGGGCGGCGCCCCGCGCAGCCGCCCCGTGGGGGCGCATCAAAGCCGGCGTGGGGCGTGCGCGCGGGCAGCGCAATTACCCAAGTTAAGAAAACATCCCTGTAATTAGCCAGGCAACTGCGAGCACAAGGAATGGAAATTAGTCACAGCGCAATAAATTAGTCGGTGCATATATTACGTGCCGGGAGCACCCCAGGGGCCTCCTGTTTGCAAGGCTTTGGTTTGCAGCCCCATGCCTCTCAATAAAGCATTCATCCCTAGGTGATTATGTGCTAGCAAAGTGAATTTTTAACTGAATTACAAATTTTCTTTTCTAATTCTTTTGTAGGCAGAATTGGGATCAGTCACTTTTCTCTCTCTCTCTCTCTCTCTCTCTTTTTTTTTTTTTTTTTTTTTTTTTTTTTTTTTTTTTTTTTTTTTTTTTGCTTCTTTTTTTAAAGGTCCGGGGAGCAAAGCCACTTCCCTCCCCCTTCAGCTAATAATTAATTTTCAGCTTTTCAGGGTGCTTCAAGACCCTGCATTGTTTGCTTTAATTAGGAGCGGTAGTTAAGGAACTATTTCAGAATCCCTCCCCAGTTCTGAACTATTTTAGCTGTCGTTTCTTTCCTGGGGGAAGAAAAGGGGAGGGCGAAGCAGGAAATTGGACTGTAGCAGCACATAACATTTGCATCAAAATAATACAGCCGGCAACAGAAAATCACAATCACATCACTCAGAAGGAAGGAACAGAATACAAATTAAAGGAATAATGTAAATTTTTTGCCATTAAGCTTCAATGACCATTTGAAATGGTGCAAGGCACAAAGGTTTTGATGAGCATCATCCAGTTTGATTATTCATACTTGTGCTTCTGCTTGAATTAAAGTAGGAGTGCTAGAGCCTGTTAGAGCAAAATATTTGAATTGGTAGTGAACTCTCACCTTTACTTGCATCCATTTACTTTTCAAATGAATACCAGATAAGTTAGTGCATTTTATAATCGGCCTGTTTTCCAGTGAGTGCTGTCATTACATACCAATTTCTTTTAGAAGTGCTTCCTAAGAAACATTAAATACTTACGAATGAGGATGTGTCCATCACCGGCAGCAGCCCTCTGCAAGCAGGGTGATGCAGGCAGGTTGTGTGTCCTCCCTCCCTGTGTGCATGGCTTCTCTGGCCCCATGGGGAGCTGCCAGCGGTGTCTGACCTGGATCAGGAGCTCCCTGTGGGCTCCAGGCAGGGATCCAGCCCCGCTGCCCCACCAGTGGAGGTGTTCACGTGTGGGTGCTGCAGAGCCACAAACATCCCTGCCAGGCTTTCCCAGCAGCAGCCATGAGAAGAAAGAGCATGGTCAGGAGCTCCTCCGCTCGCTTCCAGCCTGCAGTTTTCTCCCCTGAGCAATTGCTGCTTTATCCCAGTTCCAGCACTTGCACATACAGATGGCTTGCAGAGAGAAAAAACAAGGACTGAATGTGGTTTTCAGGTGCTGCCCTGTGAATAATTATGGATGCAGGGAAAAAGCAAGAAGCATTAGGGTGGGGTGGCAGGAACCAGCCTGGAAAAGCTTCCCTGATCTGACCAGCTTGAGGGGCTGGCAGGTTTGCTGGATGCGTCGAGAGCAAAACTGGCCACATACTTGTCTGAGGAGATACCATGGAATACATGCTCTCGAAAATTGAAGCAGGAGAGATTTAGATTGGATATTGGGAAAAAAATTCTTGTCCCAAAGGGCTGCTGGGCATTTGAACAGGCTGCCCAGGGCAGTGGAGGAGTCCCCATTCCTGAAGAGATTTAATAGATGCATGGATGGGACACCTGGGGACATGGGTTAGTGGTGGCCATGGCAGTGCTGGGGGAATGATTGGACTAGATGGTCTTCGACGGCTTTTCTAACCTAAATGATCCTATGGGCTCCTGAAAAAGCCAAAAGACAGACTTAAAATCAATGCAGAGAATCCCAGAAAGATTTGGGTTGGAAGGACCTTAATGCTCATCTCATTCCATGGGCAGGGATACCTTCCATGATCCCAGGTTGCTCCAAGCCCCATCCAGCCTGGCCTTGGACACTGCCAGGAATCCAGGGGCAGCCACAGCTTCTCTGGGCAGAGCTAATTTGCTAATACTTAAGTTATTCCTAATGAGCAATGGGCTGGTGATGCCTCACAGAGCCATCCTCTAGCTCCATGAGCTTGGAGGTGTCAGCAGAGCTCCTGTGGGCTGGCAAACATCCACTGCTGGACCAGCGGGAGCTGCGGGATGCCTCACCCTGCCCTGCTCTGGGGCTCAATAAAATGCCTTTTATTAAGATGAGGGAGGGGGGAATCAATGCGACTATACATCAAACCCGATCAAACCTCCGGTTTAGCAATTCCCAAGCAATCCCTCAGGAGCCAATGAAGGCCAGGTTATTTAAATGAGAAAGGCTGGGGATGAATGCCTGCCTTTGTCCGGGTGCTTCCCCAAGGTGATCTAGGTTAAACCCGTGCTCTCAAGGTTAATTATCAGCTGCTTTTCTTTCAAAAATGTTTTTTTCCTTATTGACACAGGGGGGTTGATTTATTTAATATCCATCATAATTCCCAGATTTCTGTCGATTACAAGGTTATCCCCACACACCGCTCTGCTGGTGGAGGGGCTCCCACCCCGCTCTGGCCACCATCACCCGCTCTCCAGCTCCCTGGCCTGTCTTAATTAGGGATTTTTAATACAAGGGGCTCTGGGGTGCAATTAAAACCAAACCAAACAAAAAGGCAGCGTGGAAAACGCAGCCCTGCTCTTTCCTTCTGCCTTCTCCCCCTCCCTGGTGTCTGTGCTGCTTCTCCAGCCCACTAGGGATGGTTTTTGGAGACCACCCAGCCCCAGCCCAGCAGAAGCCAAATCCTGTTCTCTCCAAATGGGGGAAATGGACCCATGCACTTATGGGGTCACATCCTTGCATATGAGCCTGGAGGTGCTGTGGGGCCTCTCCTGTCCACATCAGTAGTTCCATAAACCAGCTGAAGAAGAAGTCGGATTGGCACCCAGCTCTCCAAAGCAGGTCTCCCAAGCCTGAATCCCCCAGTCCTGGGGAAAAGGAACAGTGCCTGACCCTGCCAGTCCCGAGGTTTGAGATGCCTCTGTGGTGTCGAGGAGGTTTCCCAGTGCCTGGGCACAGGGAACAGGAGCAGGGCTGGGCTGGCAGGCGAGGGAAGGCACACCCAGCTCCCGACACACACCGTACCTCAGAGACTTCAGGAAGGAGCGTTTCCTTGGGCCTGGCTGCTCCACGTTACTCATCTCTCCATAATTTTTTTTCTTCCTCCCATCCTTGGGCTTTCTGCTGCTTCCTGTCTGCCCAGTGCCTTAAAGCCCCTTTGCAGGCCCTTTTCCACATTTTCGTTTTGCAGACGCTGGCCTGCGTGTGGGCAGCCATGGATTTCTGACAGTGCTAAGCGTGTCCCTGCTGCAAATCACGGCTTTCAGGGATCATTCCACTCGACTGGCTGAGAAGAAAACTGCTCTGATAGAAACTATGTCATAATAGTTGGGAGCTGGATAACAACGCCCTGCTGCTGGAGTTGATCTATTCTCCTACGCCAGTGAGGGGAATTGGTCTCCACCAAAGCAGAAAATGGAGCTGGCTTTTCAGGAGGGTTTAAAATCAAGCAGCTCTGGAGTCACCAGATGATGGTTTCAGTAATATTTCTGTGGCCAAGCCAGATCTTTCGTTCCGGGAGCTGCTGGTCTGCAAAGCAAACGTCCCACAGCATCAAACCAGAGCTCCCCACAAAAGTTTAACTTCAGCTTTCAGCTCCCCACAGGAGCACCGCTGGGGATGGGAGAGTGCTGCTGCCTCTCAGGAGTGATCAGAGGGGAGGTGGTGAAGTTTAAGAGCAGCAGCCTGAGCAATGATGAGAGGAATGACACATGCTATGGATTTACTCAGAAATGAAGAACATCTGCCTAGGTTTGCTTTGGAAAAGCAGAAATGAGAGAGCTGGGCATCTCTGATGATGGGCTGGGAGAGTGACACAGGGTGACAGAGCCACCATTGGAGCAGAGCTGGAATAAACCCTCCTCCCATGTCTGGCTGGCACTTGGCACTCCACGCCAGCTGGCACCCTGGCAAGGGTCCCCAGGCAATCTGAGGAATTAGTTTAACTCTGCGTCTCCAGTCTGGTTTTCCAGGGGAGGAGGTGCAGTCTTTGCAGTGACCACAGAGCTTGAAGCAGGTCCCTTCTGGTGGCTCCCAGCAGTGTCTCAGCTGGAGGCTGTCCGAAAAGTGATGTTTTTCCATGACCCAGTGCCAGCTCACCGAGATGCTGCAGCCATCCCCACACAGTTGGCCGCTGCTCCCTTTTCCTGGCACACTTTGCACAGCTGGAGTTGGCTCATGTGACGATAAATGGACGCAGTACAAAAATATAACTCCTCTGAACTTTTTAACCTCCCACAAAAGGGAGGAATTCTGAGAGCAATGGGTAAAATTCAATTAACTGAGATGACAGAAAATAATCTACTGAGCACATACATCAGGCAATTGGAAGCTTTCATGCCTTTCGAAAAGGAAATAACCTATTTCTTCCCTTGTTATCTAATGACACAGGAGTTTATTTCTCTGGAAGCAGTTACAAATCTACCTAATGGGGCCTAAATGCTGTTGCCAGGCAATTAGGGGTTCATTGTGTGGCTAATTCTTTCATTTCCGTGGCGGTGGTGATTGCGGTGGCGGGCAAGCCGAGGTCCCTGAGCCCCATGCCTTCCCCGTGTGGTGCACACCTCTGGCTCTGGGTGTGCCCATGCTCCGTGGGTCTGCACGGGGCACTCCTGGCCTTGTCATGCCATGACTTACTCGATGTCTGATCTGTGAATTATCCCATCCTTGTGAGCCGATTCCAAAGGTTCCTCAGCAAACTCTTTGCGCAGCCTGGGCAGCTTTTGGTTATGAATGAGCGCAGAGACACATGCAGGGGCATTATTTATCTAAAATATATAAGCAGGAGGAATCTTCATAAATCACAGGCTGCTATTATCCTAGGGTTCATGACAGCCATATCTTTTTTTTTGCACAGAAACCCAGAATACATTAAGCACCCCAGGCCTTGGAAAGGGACCTTTCAAACCTGTACAATTGCTCTATTTATCCAATTCCTTTAGCATTTAATATTTGAAGTCTGTTCTACACAATCAATCTTAAAATTACACAGTCAATCTTCAAATTAGGATTTAAGTCAGAATTTATTGAGGGAAGCTCCAGTATCTGCCTGTAGGAATATTTTTGTTTATGACTTGCAGAAAAGGGTAGTTAATCCTGGAGGCAGAGCCTTTGGAAAGCTGTTTTACATAGGGCTCTGTTCATGTCAGGCCTGTTGGGGAGCACTGGCAGGCATAGGGGCAAGGCTGTGGATGCTGCAGGAGACCCGGGATGGTGCAGGAGACCCAGGATGCTGCAGGAGCTTCACTGCCCTGCCGTGGCACCTCATGAGATCATTCCAGAAGGCCCCTCCTTGGGCTGCACTAATCAAGGGCTGTGCCCAACAGTTTACTACAGCATTTAATTAAACAAATTTACCTTTCCAGGGAAAATCCATCACAAGCAATTTGGGTTCTGGTGTATCAGAGCCTTTTTTGAGGTGACTAGTGCTTTTAACCACTGTCTAAAGTGCAGGCGGTGTTAATTAGCATATTTAGGATTAAGTAGATTTAGCATGCAGTAATCATTCCCTAATTCAGTAAGAACTATCTCTGGTGAATAGTGGACATTAATGACAGTTGCAAGTGCTTAGCTATTACATAATCACTAATTACATTCTGCACAATTAGTGGAGACTTCTCAGTGTGAATGGCTAATGGCTGATTTGTGTCAGCAGCCTGTTCTGGCTGTACAGAAACATAAACAGTCTGCATAATGTTCTGAGGGAATTAGCATAGGGAAGGAGGTTATTTGTGGAGGTGGGAGGTCAGAGGAGCTCTGATGGATGGGCTGAGCCTGGGGCCAGCCTGGATACGTACCTGCCCTTCCTCACGGATGGCCTCAAAATGCTACCAAGCACTTTGAGGCTCTCACCTCCCATGGGCAGAAGGTAAATCTGGCACCCAGGGGCCACCGAAGGAGTGTGCGGTGTTCTACTGAGTGCTGAGCAAAGTGGTGCAGAGCTAGCACCTGCAGCTGAACCCTTGGTCCATGGAGGTCTCATGCTCCATGCCAGGGAGCAGCTGGGAGTAACACACAGCCTGCCAGGGCAGGAGCAGGGCCAAGCGGAGAGTGGCAACCTGCAAGTGCTGCTTTGTTTGTTTGGGGTGTTTTTTTCCCACCACTCTGTCTCTGAAAATAAAAATATGCAATAATGTCTTGCCCTGCTGCATTCGGCATTTCCTCACCATTAACCATTTTCTAGGTTGAAAAAGGATGAAAAAGTTGAGCTCTGCTTTCTGCCCATCGTGCATCCCAAAGCTGCCCCTCAGGGAGAAGGCCTTCCTTGGGTGAACCTTCCAGGGATTTGGGCAACAGCAAGGTGGCAGGCAGGGGAATCAATTTTTGCCCCATTGATTTTTAGTGATGTTTGGATCAGGTCCATGGATTCTTACAAGCAAATTCAAATTGTTGATTAAAATGAGGAATAGTGGTATTAAGCTGAGGGAATTATTTTGGACAAACCCCAAGCAGGAGACTTGCGCTGGGCCTCTATGACTTGAGGTACTGGGTATTTTAAATTAAGATTGCATGTGGTTTTAAAAGGCATTGTCAGAGCAAAAGCAATTTAACAAAAGGCAATGTATCTGACGGCGACTCTCCTGTCTGCCAAGTGCTCTTCTCTGTGAGCGCATTGTAGGGACGCAGATTACATCTCCTGAATATTTTTGTCTGTTGCTCGGTTCATTTTCATAATAATAACTCGCATCCGTCTCCATCCTTTCATTTTGAAGAGTTGCAAACTATTACACAAACACACCCGCTCCTGATGCAGCACCTCCAGGGACAGCCGGTGCCTTTCAGCAGCAGGGAGTGGGATGTGGCCGCCCAGGAGGATGCGGACCCCAGCAGCCTCTGGTCGGGGGAGTGAGGGGTTCTGGGGAGCCTCTGCCTGCAGCACACCCCACCTCGTACATCCAGCACAGACCTGCTGGGGTGTGGCTGTTGGGGAAACATGGGGCAGGCAAGTCCCAGTCCCGCCTGTGCCTGGATGGGGGACCCACAGAGGGGACACACAGAGCCCAGAGAATCTGTGGCTGCCCCTGGATCCCTGGGAGCGTTCCAGGCCAGATTGGAGCAACCTGGGATAGTGGGAGGTGTCCCTGCCTATGGAACAAGATGGACTTTAAGGTCTTTCCAAGCCATGCCAGTCTGGGATTTTGTCTTAAGGAAAACACTTCAAAGCCCTAGAAGCCTCAGTGAGGCTACTTCTTTCTGACCCAGCACACAAGTGGCTGCCCCACTCCACACACCACACCCCCAGGCAGGACCTAGGGAGGGTTTATAACATTTGCATGTTGGTTCCCAGCTGCTGGGATGTTCAGAGTCAAGGCTGAACATTCTAGCCTTTGGGTGCCTTGTCTAGAAACCCCATATTTTCGTCTCTGTGGGGCCAGCAGCCATGCTGGCATGAGGAAAGGAGAGCAGTGGTGGGGCTGAAGCCAGCAAGATTTCTCTTCGGTGTGCCAGGAAGGAGCAGTTCAGTGGGCATGGCACAGAGAGCACCACGCTCAGTGAGGGTTGCTCAAAGCCATGCTCCTTGGTGTCACCGGTGGCTTTTCCGTGGCAACCACTGCACACTGCACATGCCGTGCCCTCCCCACCACCAGCCTCAGAGCATCCTGGCTCCTCCGGCCTGGCACCGGGGGCCAGAGACAAGTCACAGGTCTCGGCGCAGGGCAGCATTTCCCTAAGTGCTGTTTGCCGAGGCAGGTGCTATTCCTTTCATTATCGCCGGGACATTTAAATCTCACTGATTGGCATTGTTGTCTCAAAGACGGTGTTTTTCCTGCTGAGAAACTGCATTAGATCGGCGAAATGGAGCTCATTTCCATTCACTCAGCAGTCTCTCTAGAAATGACATGCAGTGCTTGAAACTGTTTATTTCCAAATTCAGGCCTCCTCCGCATCAGTCATCAGCTTCAATTACCAGTTTTCCGCAGCCGAGCCATCAGGCAGTCTGACACGAGGGTCCAACCTAATTCCCACCTTCTCCAAAGTCAAGAGCATAATGTGCAGATGAAAAGGTGGAAAATAGCCTGGACTTCATTAGCATGCAGAGCCCGGCTGTTCATTTGCTTGCTGCGAATGAAAGTTCTGACACTCGGCGCCTTCTGCAATATGAGAAAAGTCCTCTTCAGAGTATATGATGTCCTCACCAGCCAGCAAAGGTCATCAAAAAGGCAGGCGCTGACCTTGCTCCCTGCTCTTCATGACTAGTTTATTGATTCCAGGAACACCTCATTACATGCTGGATCAACATATTATTGCCATGTTCAGCGGCTGAATTGTTTACAAGTGTCTTTATAACCAGGAAAAAGCCTTCCGGATGATGCATGACTACACTCATTTGGATGTGACCTGCCAATTAGATGTTATCCGATCTGGTGCCGTATGTCCTGATCCCTGACCGGGCCCGCTGCCCTGCATCAGCACAGGCCCATTTACTACTTCTTTCGAACGGCTCTTTGGCAAAGTGTCCATTAGCCTGTCAGTCTGTAAATATTTTATTTTTTTACCTTGGCAGCAGCGGCGGAGGCGCCGCCGGCACTCTCGCTCTGTCATTTGCTATGCATTAGGTTGATAATCAGCTGGGGGAGGTGAAGGGGGTGTTTTATGGCAGCGTCTGATGGCCCACCCCATTTGCAGTCAGCGTGCGTGGCCCACACTCCCGCGCCGTGTGCCACCCCGCCATAGGGACCTGGTATATTTTATTCTGGCACCAGCACTGCGAGGCCGCTGATTTATCGGCAGGGGGAAGGCAGGAGCAAACCCACCCTGTGCTCAGCCTCGCCCTGCCTCCAAAGGCCCCATAACTTACCACACAGCAAATGCATTTTCCCCCTTCTCTGTCTTTCTGGCACTTTGCGTTCTCCCTTGTTAATATATTGTGCTGCGTTATTTATCCCAGCCCGCTGCCCGGGGTATTTACACACGTGGAGTCACGAGAACTTCAAAAATAAATCATGGGGCACGACTACTATTTTAATCTCTCATTTCAGACACTTCTGTGGCTCCATAAAGAAAAGAGTGGCATGGCAACTCAACAAGGGAGTCCGTAAAGACATCTCTGTGCCAAAAAGCAGCACTGGGATCATGGTTTCCGGACAGCCGTCTGCACAGGCTGGGGTTTTGATTTTTCTGCCTCAGCCTTTGGTGGTGGTGGGGTAGCTGAGATGCCAAAGGAAACTCCATGAAGCTGTGGATGTGGCTGATATGGCAGTGCCGGGATGTCCATGGGGGCTGTGGCCTAGCTGGAATATGATAAAATATTCACACACATGGCACTCTCTGCCCAGAGCTCTGCAAACGATAGTCGAGTTGCCCAGCACCCTTTGTCAATTGTCAGTGCAGAAATCCCTGTGCTGGGTTTCAATCCAGGGACCAGAAGGGCTGAAGAGCTCCAAGGGTGAATCCACAGCACCCAAAATGCCGCATCTCCTGCATCCTGCTCTCCAGAGCCTGCATTGCATCCTCCCAATCCCAAAATCCACCCTACCAGGTCTTGGGCTGCCAAACAACAGCAATGTGTCAGGAGAGAGGGATGTCCATGCTGGGTGACAGAAAACAACTGAGGGTCCAATTCCCTTCTTACAGCATGAAGTATTGGGAACTAGGGGGTGGAAAAAATGGGATTTTAATTCCTTAAAACAGCACAGTTAGCTTCCAGAATAAAAACTGGAATGTGTTTGTTTAATTAGAGCTGAAGCAAAATACACTCTCAGGTCAGACTAGTCTCAGGCCCTAGAGACAGCACAGTGCACTGATCTGAATTTTGGAAAGGAGGGGGAAAAGCCTCCATTTCCTAGCAAATCCCAGGCTCTGGGCAGCCCTGGAGCTGCTGGTGTTGAATATTCAGAGGGCTGATTCCCCACAGTGAGCTCAAAGCCGTAGCCAGGTAACAGCTCAGGCTGCCACAGCGGGAATGGAGCCTGGGAGCTGCAAATCCTAAATGTGGGATCTCCACCCGGGCACTGGGATCTCCCTCCCCGGGGGAGGTACCAGGTCTGGTCTGTCCCACAGCCCCAGTGTGGGATCTGGCCCTATTTTCGCTGTGATAAGCCTGCAGTGGTTTATCAAGCCCCAGACATCCCTCCAAATTTGGCACCCCATCCCTTCACTTCTGTTTGTGTCCCTGTTTCTGGATTTCTGTTGATGGCATAAATTCTCTTAAATGGGAGAAAAAAATCTGCTCTTTATGACAGCAGACATGAAACTTGTATGACTATGGAGAAGTGCATTAACCTTTCCTTCAGCTTGGAGAACTTCATAATCTTTTAAAAATCAAGTTTTTATTAATTTTGGAGTGATGCTTAATGCCTGAGGGGAGTGAGGAGCAGTAGCATCTCCAGGCGAGCTCTTCGCCACTCTAACTTAAGGTCAGGCCTGTGAGTGCTGCAGGAACCATGGCCTATGCAGACATGGAATCATGGAATTGTTAAGGTTGGAAAAGCCCTCTAAGATCACTGAGTCCAAGCATTCCTCCAGCGCTGCCAAGGCCACCACTGAACAGTGTCCCCAGGTGCCACATCTGCACATCTTTTAAATCCCCCCAGGGATGGGGACTCCACCACTGTCCAGCTCCAGAGCAAGAGCAGCCAAGCACCATGTCTTCCCATAAAGCCCAGGTGAATTAAACAGGGGTTTGGCCAGCCTGGAACTGGACCTCTGCATCCATGTGGAGAAGGATGAAGGAGCCACCTCAATTTTATTGTAAGAATGGGTTTCTCTGGGAGAAAATCAGGATGTCCTTCCTGGGCTGAAATTTGCATTTAGCAAGGCAACTCTCAGCCATTCCTCCTTGGAGAATGGGGAAAAGAGACAGCTAGGAGAACCCAGCCCCTTTCCAGGGGGTTGTGTGGGGATAGAAGCAGCTGAAGAGCTGTAAATCCTGCACCCAGTGAGAGCAGTTTATGGGGCTGCAAACCTCACGTGGATCTACCTGGAGCCCAGAGCTGGGGGACGGAGCCCTGTGCCGCAGCACGTGAGAGCCTCTCTGGGTGGTGGGTACACACTGTGGAGGGCAGGCTCTTATTAATTACTGCTAATTGCTTATTTCACATATTGTTCTTGATGGGGCTTTGTTGCAAAGGGCTGCTGATATTTTAGGGATATTCATGGTGAATCTGTCCCCGTGCAGACGAATCCCTGGGCTAGGGTTCCAAAGCCACCGGTGCAGCCCTCGCCAAGTGTTTCCAAACAGAATAGTCGTTGGGTTGGCAGATAATTCAGAAACTATTTGTATGAGCTGTTTATCAAATTATTAACTGCACAGATGTTGTTTGGTTGAAGAGCAGCTGAACCTTCTCTCTGCCAGCCGCAGAGACAAAGGTCTGCAGGAATAATTGGAGATGTGCATGGAATATTAAATTAATTTACTGCTCTTAATTCTTATGCAAATCCTGACCTCTGATAGAGCCTATCAATTACCCTGCACACAGGGAAAAGAAAGGAAAACAGTTCCTTTCTTTTCTTTCTCCCCCCTCTCCTTTTTTTCCTGTTGTTCTCCAGTTTGGAGTTTTGTTTCTTTGTTGTTTTGTTGGGTTTTTGGGTTTTTTTTTCCTTTTGAAAGGGAACTTGGGAAAGGAAATATTTGTGGGAAGAAAAAAAGCCATTTATTTGTGGGAGAAGCAAAGGGCCAGGATTATTTAAGTGAATGTCCCTGTTGCAGCAATGTCCCCTGGGAGAATGTGCAGTTTTTAACATTGTGGGGTGCCCCAGGGGAGGCCTGGGAATGGAGGCCAAAGCCAGGCTGGAATAGCTCCACATGCTTCCCCAGGAGGGGCCCCACTCCACCAGTAACCGTGGTGGGTTGCAGTGGGAGAGGACTGGAGGCCTGGGCTGATCCTGGCCTGGTTTTGGAGGGGTTGGGGACAGGAAGGGGCCTCTGCCTCCACTGGGATCCAGCTGGGGTTCAGGTGGGTTATTGGGGAGGGCTTCCTGCCCTGGCAGCGGGGCTGATTCTGCCAGTAATTACCAGGGAAGAAGAAAAAGAATTTATTGTCACGTCTATTGTGAGATCCCAGGTAAAATGAAGCAGGATTTAATTGGTCCTCGTTAAACAGAGCTGGGTTTCTAATATGGAGAAAGCCCTCGTCCAGGCACTGTTTAATTGGGGCTGTGTGCGCATTGCTCAGCCGGCACTTAAAGGCAGACACCAGGCCCTGTTCTTTCATCCCATTTTCTAATAAGGATAAATAAACAGGATGAATAATGCAATCGGTCTCTCCCTCGACCCCTGTGAGACCCCAGCAGCGCAGCTCTGTTCACCCCAGAGCTGTTCCCTGGGATCCATGAATCCAACACGAGCAGGATCCCTCTGCACAAGAGCACCCAGTGTGGCACCGATGGGCTCTGTTAGCAGAACCCCCAGGTCCAGCTACGGAGCAGTTTGGGGAATTCCTTGGTTAGTGGCTGTCAGGGGGGAGCCTGAAGAGGGAATGGGGCTCAGGGGGCAGGAGGGGAAAGAAGGGAGAAAAGAATGGAAAATAAAATTATGCCTTTACTTTTTATTTTTTCTTTTTAATTTTTTTTTACCCCGTAAATCCCAGGAAGCCTTAAGAGACTGCACTCCCCCTCCCACGCAGCCCACTCGGGTAATTTCATTTATCCTGTAAATCTAATTAGCAATCCGTGGCTGACATTAATAGGAATCTAATGAGGCCAGCGATGACCAGATTATCAGGCAAGGGCTGACAGAGCCTTAAAGGCACATCGATCCCTGCCGTCGGTGGGAGCCAGAGGGGGAAAAGCTGCTTTAAAGGGGGAGAAGAGAAAAAAAAAAGAAGAAAAA
>VXBR01003161.1:36060-76969 GCA_013400215.1 Cisticola juncidis | reverse complement strand
AAAAAAAAAAAAAAAAAGACAAGGGAGGGGGAGAAAAACATGAGGAAAACCAGTGCGGGTAGGGCTTGGCTGCTTGGCTTATTAAGGGAGCTGGAGCTTTGCTGGATGCAGTTTATCCACCAACATCGGGCCTCCGTCCCTGCTTCTCCCGAAATACTATTCTGCAGAGGAGAAAAAGGAGGGCGGAAATAAGGGGGGAAAAAAAAGGAAAAAAAAAAAAAAGAAAAAAAAAAAGAAGAAGAAGAAGCTGGAGCCCAACGAGTTGCTGTGCAATTTATTCCAAGGGGTGGCTGTTGAGAAGGCGGCAATTTGCGGCGGCCGGGGGTTATTTAGTGCGATATGAAATCAAATGATCCTATTGCTTAAATAACAGTGTCTGGGAGGAGAAGCGAGCGCGCTCCAAAGGTAATTGTCTCCAGATGATATTCCCATTATCCCCCAATCCCGGCCTAAACGCTGCCAGCGTCGGACTGGAATCGATACGGCGAGAGGACCGAGGGGGATCCCGGCGCCGGGGGGAGGCATCCGCGGCACTGACCCCCCTCGGGAAAGGCGGCAGGGCTTCGGGGAGACCCTGAATTCCCTGTGTCTTCTGCCTGTCCGTGCCTCCGCGGGAGCGGCAACACCGGCGGGGGAGCCGAGCCCGGAGCCCAGGTAAGGGATCTGCGAGGGGAGAGGGAACCCGACCCCTTCCATGCCCCGGCGGGCATCCGCTCTCTGCGCGGACCCTGCTGCATCGCTTCCCCCCAGCCCAGCTTGTCGGGTCCGGTGCGGCCTCCCGCGGCCCCGGTCCAGCCCGGTCGCACTCGGTCACGGCCGCCTGCGGTCACCGATGCCTGCGGTCACCGCCGCCGGTCGGTCCCGGGGCCTCTGGAAGCGCAGCCAGACCAGAGGCGGCTTCACACTTGATCCCCGGGTAGCGGATGGAGCGGCGGCCCCCGCTCTCCGCGGCGCTGCCCGATGGCAAAATCGCCAGAATTCAACAGCATGAGGGAAACGACGGAGGAAAATCCAAGAGGGCGATGAGCGGGCGGCAGGGGCAAAGCTAGCGGCACCTACCTGGGCGGGGTCCGGGCTCACTATGTGGCTGCAGCGGCAGAGGGGACAGAATGCTCCGGTTGCGGCACCCCAAGGCGAGCGGCGGGCCCGCAGCTGCTCCCCCAATTCCATCCGCCCGTGGGGTGGCTGGGGTTCCCCCCAGAGCTGCGGCTAATGGGACGGGGCTTTTTCCCTTTTCCGCCTTTGTTTGTCAGCCTTTCGCCCGGGCGGGCAGCGCGTCCCCGGCGCCTCGGGCGCAGAGAACAAACGCGCTCCTGCAAAAGAATTAATGCGAGTATCGAGGGAGCGAGTCGGGGCTGAGGCGCTCAGGAGCGTCCCGGCTGCGGCAGCTCTGTGCTCCGGGGGCCACGGTTTGCCCTGGACTGGTAACAGCGGGAGGTGGCTGTGCTGAACTAGCGAGGACACTGGGGGAAGCGGCAGGAGGGAAATGGTCTGGGTCAGGCGGCTCTCTCAGGTCAGGTCCTGATGAGAACAGGGCACAGGTCACCCCTCGAGCCACCGGGAGAGGCTGGTATGATTTGTGCGTCTACAAACGGGCAAAGCATTCGGGACCTGAAGCCTGGAAGTGAGCCCCAGCCTTTGCCCACCTGTGTGTCCACCCCATGCTGCCTCGCTGGTACATTAGAAACACATTTTTGAGCACTGTCAAAATGCGTTGTTGGAGGATTTTTCCACCTCTGCTCAAGCCTTTTTGTCAGCTTCAGCCTCAGGTTCCTATTTCTGTGCGGTGTGTTCTGAATGGAGTGCAAGGCCCAGGGGTGCTGAGCTCTAGTAGACACAGCTTAATTAATTCAATAGTGTGCTCTCTGCTTTTTACAAACAAATTAACAGTTGATATGCATGGATCCTTTCATTCACCACCAGAACAATCTTCTGCACAGGACAGGGGGAAAATACCTAATCAGTCATAGCAAACCAGCGCAGTGGTTTGGGGAAGTGAAAAATAGTATGTCCACTCAAACCTGGATTTCATAGCACTGGAGGACCAGGAGAGGCAGGATGCAGGAATTGCCCCAGGTGGGTCCTGGGCTAGCTGCACAGGCAGTATTTCCTCAAGCCGCAAGCTGCAAGCCAGCTTCCCCAGCACTCCCGGGTCCGGGCACTCAGCTCCAGACCTCTGGCAGAACTGAGATTTGAACAGGGGCAGCAGCCAAGCCAAGCCCATGCAGGAGCTTGGAGCCTCCTTCGGTGTGAGCTTGGGGTTCTGCGTTCGCTTTCCTGCTGCGTGGCCCTTTTGTTAATCTGCTCCCTTTTATTTCCCAGAGTCGCTGCTGACCTGCAGGTGCTCCTGCTGAGATACAGACGTGGTGGACAGGGTTTGAGTGCTGGGATATGAGGAGGCAAGAGATCCTCCAGGGACCCCATGTTGGTCAGTGTGTCTGTCCCAAGAGCCGCGCCCTGCAGCCCGTGCTGCGAGATCCCAGTTTCTAGCCCCACGAACTGCACAGCTTGCCCAAGTGCCTCCCTTTGTTTCAAACCCTTGGAGCCTGGAGTACTCATTTAACCTGACTGCGAGTGCATCAAAGTGGCTGACAATTAGGAAATAAACAAATATCATTTGAGGCGTTTTTGAGTGCAATCCAGTCATACATAGATGGGCTCATTGCTGTTGTTACCATACTGAATATTCCTCATAGTTGTAATATTTGTGCTGCGCAGCAGCATCCCTGGCATGGCAAACATGGCATTATTTCACTGTGCAAAAGCTTCATTAATCAAACCAGACAATGGGCCAGACACATCCCTTTGAGCCCACTGCTCAAATCCTCTGGGCTTTTCACCTTGTCCAAATGCTTCATCCTTGTCAATTCAGGCAGCAGCTCTTCAGAACCAATCACTCTGAACTGTGGGACTGACAAGAAAACATGTAATTCAGTTGAAAGAATACCACAGTTATTTTATATTCTCCCTTTAATTTTTCGTGACTTGTAGAAGCTAAACTTTTTCAGTCTTCCCATCTGTATATGAGACCAGTCTGGTTATTTGTTAAAACAGTAATGAAAGAGCCTGATAGATCTGTGTCCTGTAAAGCAGCAGCAGCAGCAGCAGCAAGCACTGAGATCAAACAGGATGGACTGGCCTGGCTAAGCCGTGTCCCTGCTGGCAAAAGCTGCGGAGCGGACAGCAGAGGGAACAGCATGGCAGTGAAGGTGCCATCCTCCTGAAAGAGGATCCTGGCAAAAACATGGCTGGATGCAGGGGACAGCATGCCAAAGGCAAGGTAGGATCTTGTGTGCTGGGAACACGTGTGGGTGCAGTGTGCCCTTTTCCTCACTACAGCACCGTGTGCCCCAGGTGCAGAACTGGCAGCAGGGCAGTCAGGCACAGGGAGTCCTGACAGCCCCCATGTCAGGAGGGGAGGAGGGGAGCCTGTGGCAAGTTCTGCTTTGTACTGGGTTCTGTCCCTTCGGGCCAGGCTGCAGCTGAGTGGGACCCTGGTCCCCCCGACCATGGGACTTCAACGGGCACTTGTGTCACTGAGCTTGGCTGTGTGTTGTAAGCCCACTTGCAGTCTGGTCACTGCAGACGTGAAGGACATACTCCAGAATGAGCCAAAATACCCTCTCCTGAACAGAAATACACCAGAGCTGGTTCAGCTTGAGGAACAGAAGTTGAAGGAGCCGTGGCACCGGGTGCTTCCAGGTGTGAGGTGTAGATGCTTTCAGGGAAGACGAGAGTTGAGCCCTTTGGCTGTGAGTGATCTGGTTTGAATTCAGCCTCTAGGCTCACATCTCAGAAAGTCTGAATTCAGTTCTCATTTCTTCAGGGACAGGAAAACTCAACACTGTCAATCTCCTCTTTCCTCTTCAGACAGCAGCAGACACTTGAATGGAGACTCCTCGTGTTTACAGCCCGGTCACAGGAGCGACTGAGACCCGATATCTCCCTGACATCCTCTCTGGATGCCTGGCCTTGGAACAGCCTCATTCATGTCACACCTGCTCCCTTCTGCTCACAAAGCCTCCTGTGCTGCACAGGACACTGGAAAAGCACTTGGAGATGGCTGGACAAGGAAGGGTGCTTCTGGAAAATGATCTCTAAACCAGGCCCTATGCCGTGGCTTTTCTGGAGCTCATTAATATCAGTGGCATGTGCTTATATCTCAATTCTCCAGGATTAATTCAAAATCCACAGACAGTGCCATGCTTAGGGGCTTTTCAATTATGTCACCAGGCTTTGGCTAAGGCCCTTACATTTGTAATAAACATGACATGCTTTTAACTGCTGCGGTCTCCAGGTTTTTGTGTACTCAGCCGTTGGGTTCTGCGTTCCAGGTTCCTGCTGAAGGAACTCTGTCCCCTGCCCTGAGGCAGCAAATCTGAGGCCAGGCATGATGTGAGCTGCTTGCGCATCAGACACAAGTAATAACAGGTTTCAAGGAACTGTACCACTTAATAAAAGCATTTTATTACATTTAAATGTATTAAAATGCGAACATTAAATTCAACATGTTAATTACTGTTTCCAGGCATTGCCTCTGACAGGAAATGGATCCTCACAACTGCTCTGCTGAGATCACTCACTGCTGTTACTGTTCCTGGTTCCTGGTATGTTATTAGGGCTCTGCATTTGAGACTTCAGTCATTAACAAAAAGGACTCATATTGGGCATTATGCAAATTCTGTGTATGTTTTCACCCAGCTACCGGGGCCTGTGTTATGTGTCTCATTGAGAAAAAGAAAAGCAAATGCATTTGGCTCTGCCCTGGCTTGTGGGCGAGCTCACTGTGCTCTCAGGGATCACCCAGACACAGGCACAGAAAGGGAAAACCTCTTCCCAACACACCCCTGTGTTTCTGAATCCCTTTCCACAGCAATTAGTCCCCCGCCATCTGCTGTGTGTCCCATGACATGGTACCATGGACACCAACAGTTCTTGCTCTGTAAGGAGTTTCCCACTTTTCTGGGAGCAAGGGACTTCCCATCTCTGCAGCAGGCATGTGCAGCATGTGGATCCATTTTCCTGGAAAACTCGGAAGCCCTGCCAGGGGTCTCTGGTAGGTGAGAGGTCTGTGGCCAGGTGCTCAGCTCCATGAGGCCAATCCTGCACCTTCTGGGATATGGTTACACCCCAGAGGAAAGGGAGATGCTAAAGGACACGTGGCTGCCTCCCTAAATGAAAAAGAGTGTAAAGCTGTTCAGATTAGTGCACATCAATCTCTGCACTGGAATCAAGAGATGCTTTGGTTTGGCAGTTACTGTGGACAAAGACACATTTTGTTCAAAGTGGATTTAATTCCACAGAAGGAGGCGCCTTCCTTTGACAGTTTTACAGCTCTTATCAGATTACATCAAAATCAAAATTAAAACAATCTAAAAGAAGTGTGAAGTACTGCAGGGAGACCACAAACAAAGCACTCCTCTTTGTAGGCTTTCAGGGATGGGACCACATTCCTTATCAGGAACAGGAGCATGGAGATTATTCATGAGTCAATTATGAGCCTGAGGGCTTCGGTGAGCCCCAAGACACAGAACAAAGTGGGAAATACATCGGGAGGACCAGGCTAAGGCTCCTTACTGCCTTATTTTTTTTTGTTAAATGAATAGCAGGATGTTGAGCCCTGCCTGCATTTCAACACCCTCAAGCTGCAGACTGAAGTCCACAATGAAAAAATCCTCCCGAGGCTGCCCAGGAGACAAACTGTGCAGCCCGATGGGTCTGGAACTATCAGCTCCTTTCCACCAAACCCTAAAATTGCAGTTTGGGAATAAGGCTTCCAGTGGGCTCGGGATTTCAGACAGTGCTGGAAGTGCTTGGAATTTTTGTACTGTTTTAGGTGCTCTTTTAGCAAGCACAGATATTTCTGAAAGCAGCCCCAGATTTCACCGGTGGGCTCTTGTGAAGGTGTGAGGGAGATCTCCAGAACACATCTTTGCTTTCAGTAAACAGAAGAAAGGGGGGAGAAAAGTCTTCGTGATGAGTGCATTTTATGGGAATGCAACCTGCGGTGGCTCCCAAATCCCCTGCTGGGCATTCCTGGAGTGGGAAAGCTCTGGCTCAAGCCAATGTTTTCCATATTTTGTTGGGCCAGGTATTTAGACAGACATGCAGGGTCAGAGCCAGGCTAATCTGGGGGCAGCTGGGTGCCACTATATCCATTCCACAGAGCTTTTTACTCTGTGGAATTTAAATTCGTGGAGCTGAGCTGGAGGCTGCACGTTTTGGAAACACCAGGAACGCTGCTGCATCACCAGACCCAGCCAAGGAACACCAAAAGTTTTTGATCTCCCCTAGTCCAGGGCATGTCCCCAGCCAGAGCCTCCAGCTCCTGAGGAGCTTTCATGTGTCAGTTCTTGGCCAGAGGTTTGTGAAAAAGTCATATTGTGTATTTGGCTCTATGCAGATATTTACTATATGTAATATGCTATTTAGAAAAGTTATGTAATATTAACATTTGAATAATATAGTAAATGTAGTTTTGTAATTAACAATAAGTTTTAGTAAAATAGAAGCTGTGTATGTGTGTGATATTCTTTTTAGCTCAAGAGAGAGAGATTCCTCAGCACTGAGATAATAGTTACAGGAACTTCTAAATTATCTAGTTAAGAAAAATGTATGGCCTTTTATCAACAGAGCCAAACTTTCTCAAGGACGTAGATTCTAAGGTGCTTTTTTAATTAGCGGAAAGCTTTTGTGACAAGAAACAGCTGGAAATTACTTGATTTAAATAAAAATGCACAGTCATAAAGGGGAGGCTCAAAATGAGAGACCTCGGTTTTTCCGGGGCCCTTCTCCCTCCAGCCTTTGCCTGGAAGGGGGTGGGGGGGTCTTGGTAGCCCGGGCTACTTCTCTTTGTTTTATTGTCTCATGATTTGTCCTGTCTCTGAAAACTTTTTAAATTTTTATTTGCATTAATTTTTGTAACCAATTTTATTCTTTATTAAATTTTCATAAATTTCTAAACTCGAGTGATTGGCATTTATCACAAGGTTCTAACAAAAGGTAATTACTATGATGATCTCGAACTGATTGCTGTCCTAATTATGCTCAAGAATTTCACTGCTCTCAGCAATTTTGTCTATCGATGTATAGCTTCTCCTTCGTTTCAATTATTCCCACAATACACAGATTTTATTTGGGCCCTGGGATTTAAGTGCTCATTTGGCAACTTCCTTTCAGTGAGATCGAGGTTTTTAACTGGAAACGAAAAGCAGGAATTCTGTTTTCATTCTCCAGCTGGCGATGTGAATGCCGGGCTGGAGATGACTGTGACTTCTCCCGTATGAACTTTGGAGAGGTGACAGCACCAGAGGGACACAGTGGCACTCCAGAGGACGAGCAATCAGGGGTTTTTTTGGTGTACAATAAACTCGGCAAAATCCACTGTAACCCACTGTCCAGCAGCTCCCAGTTATTTTTTGGACTGACGCTTTGCAAATTCCCCCCTTTTCCAGGGACACGGATCCTGCCTTGCCCCAGGTGTCCTCAAGCAACAAGCCGGGAGCTCACTCGGGCAAACAGCAACACCCGCGGTAACAACGTGGCGGGGTGACGATAAATGATTATTTCAAACAAAACACAACAAAACACACATACAAAAAAAGGCTTCAAGCGGTTTCCAAAGCGCCTATGGGCGGCGCAGGCCGCGCCCGCCCGTCCCCATGGCAACGCGGGGCGGCACTTCCGGGGTCCCGCGCGGGGCACGGCGGGAGCTGCACGTGGGCACCCACGGGAACCGCGCGGGGCCACCGGGAACGGGAACGGGAACGGGACCGGGAACGGGAACGGGAACGGGACCGGGAACGGGAACGGGACCGGGAACGGGACCGGGAACGGGACCGGGAACGGGAACGGGAACGGGAACGGGAACGGGACCGGGAACGGGAACGGGAACGGGACCGGGAACGGGAACGGGAGCGGGACCGGGAACGGGAACGGGAACGGGAACGGGACCGGGAACGGGACCGGGAACGGGAACGGGAACGGGAACGGGAACGGCACCGGCACCGGGAACGGCACCCGGGAACGGTACCCGGACCGCCCCCGGGCACCGGCACCCCCGCGATCGCGTCCAGCCCGCGTCAGGTGAGCCGCGTCTCCCCGCGGGGTGATAGGGGTGCTGTTCTCGCTCCGGGCAGGGGGATGCTTTTTCCCTCCTTGTTCTCGTCCATCTCCTGTTTCTTTTCCCCTTCCATACCTAAGTTCTGGAGGGGTAAGAAGTCAGTCAGCAGAGATTGAGCTCCTGATCGATGGGCCACCCCGGGACGTGGAGCTAGACCTTCAATCACCTCTCAGACTCTCCTGCCCAGGTTTATTTCCCGATGCTGGTCCTCTGTGCAGCCTGCACATGGCAGTGCCTGTGTGCCCGGGGAACCGCAGCCTCCGGGGGCTTTGTTTCGCTGTGCCCTGCCCCAGGAGGCCTTCTCTGGGCCTTTCTGTCTGCCTGAGTGGCTGCTGCAGGCTGGCCAGTGGGGGTGCTGAAAAACCTGGCTGGTGAGGAGGGAATGGGCTTCAGGGAGCTGAGGAACGCAGTGTGCTCTCTGCGGGATGGGGGAATAGGAAATGGGATCGGGGCAACGGCTGTTCACATCCATCGGCGTCTTCATCCCTTAGGATATCGGTGATCTCCGATGAGGCAGGAAAATTACCTGAAGAAGTGTAAAAACAGGATCTTGAAATCTGCGTCTGCTTGGCTGTCCGTCCCGTAAGAGGAAGGTAAAGGGATGAGATCCCAGGTAGAGCATGGTTGTTAAACTGTGCACATGACACGAAGCTCTCATCCTGCTCCAGGTGCTGGAAGGATGACATGGCTGAAATGGACGCCTTGATCTCCCAACGGAGCAGCAGGAAGGGTTTTTCCTGGCTTCCCTCTCTGCAGGGAAACTGGGAGGAGGTGTCTGTGCGTGTGTGTAGGGAGAGTCCATATCCACGGAGAAGTGTGCCCAGACGTCTTGGGACTTGTGATGTCCCCTTCACTCCCACACCTTGCTGCCTAATGATAACCTGATGCTGTTCCTGAAGAGGCACTTGGCTTTGCTTGTGGCACGATTTGCAGTGAGAATTGCTGGCAGCCTCTCTTGGTTATTTTCTGGTTTTTGTTCAGGGGATGGTTGTTCATCCTCAGATGCAATTTGGAACTATTCAATAGAGGCAGCTTTACCCTGTTCCCAAAACCACCTTCCCAATGGGCAGGCTTTAGGTGAGGTGTGGGTGACTTTGTTGTTCAGCATGTGTGCATCCCATGCCCAGAGCCCTGCTCCAGGCAGTTCCAATGGCCCCACAGGTTCTTAGCACCACCAAGATTCCTGGTGGACACTCAGCAGTGCTGGCACTGGGGCTAACCTGTCTCTAGATGGACATGGCTTGGATGCCAAGAGGGAAATATGAGCTTGGTTTCAAGTTCAGTTCCTAAATAAAATATTTGGCTGGCATGTGAGGGTCTGTGAGCTGGGAGGGGTTTTGGAAGTGTGTTCCAATCCATTCCTGTGGCAGGTTCAGGGGAGCTGTTCTGGGAACAACTCCAGCCAAGCATTTCTTGCATGGAAAGGGGTCTGCTGTGGGATTCTGAGGCAAGAAGGGGAGGAATGGGCTTGGGGACTGCCCATCGTGGGGTTCAGAGCCCTTCTTGGGCTGTCTGGGGTCTCTGGTTGTTTTGGTGAGTCCCGTGTGGATGTTCAGGCATCTCTTCCCTTTCCAGGAACCCTGTTCCAGTGAGGAACAGAGGGAGGCACGAAAGCTTGGAGTTGTTCAGAGCTGAGCTGGCAGATGAGTCTGTAGTTCCCAGCAAATCTGACCTCTCTGCTTGGCAAGAGCTGTGCTCTACAAAACCTCTCAATTCTGGCGTTTGGAGACCTCAGATGGTGAAATACTTTTATCTCACTGTATGTTGTTTTTTTCTTCCAGTGAAGGAAAAAGGTTGGCTTTAGGAAGGCAGCAGATGGAATACTCGATGGCTGATCCACACCAGTAAGCCCATTTAAAAGCTTCTTGGGGGTTATTTTATTTTAGTTACGAAGGTTTGGTTATCTTGGAATGCCTTCAGAATGTTGTCTTGAAGATTTTTCAATAACAATACACTTACATTCATATGCTAAGTGTAATGCAAAATTCATGTCTTCAAGTTATTGATGAAGTAACTGCAGCAGTAACATAAATGCCTCATTCTGTGGATACTAAAATCTTGGGAATAACCAACATGCAGTTTGGCTTTAACCCATTTTTACAAAATCACCACAGCTTAGTCCATGCTAGAGAATCCCTGGGTCTTGGAAAGTTGAGAGCCTTAAGAAGCACTAGGGGATATTCCGAGTTCTGGTCCTGCTCCTTGGATTCTTTCTGCAGGGTCTATATAATTTAAATTGCATGGACAGTCTGTACAAAAAAAACCCAACAAACCCAAACCCTAAACAGCAAACCAAAGCAAAAAAAAAAAAAAGTCCTCAAGTCCCAACAACCAGAGAGAACTAAGTAGTGTCATCTAATATTCCATTCCTTTCCTCAAAGGTATTCTGTAAAGCTCAAAGGACTGAGTGCTGGGTGCTGTGGGAAGCCCTATTCTGAAAGGGGCAAAAAATGCAGATAAAAATTAGGAAAAAAAAAATTCTGGACAGGTGAGGCAGCATCAAATGTACTTTGCTTCCTATTTTTATTGGATGTGGTTTAATCTAATAGGTTTAAAACAGCAGTTTCTCTGAACATCTCGGGGGCTTTGGGTTGCAGTTTCGCTCCTGGCTGAAGTGGAGCTGTGAGCCAGGGGCATCTTCGGGTCCCCATTTCCCTGTGTTGGCATTAATGCCTTGTGGCTGTCCTGGAGGCACATCAGGAAAGAGGTCTGGCTGGAAGGGAATTCAGGTTTGTAGGTGGGAGAGAACTGGGTTAGATGGATTTCCAGTGCCCCTCTTGGTGGCACCATGGATTTAGGCAGCTGTGAAACCTCAGCCTCGCTGTTCCTGCTTGGGTGACTTTCAGAACACGTTCCTCTGCTACACTTTTCATTTTGATTTAATGGGACAGAAGTGACTAGCACATAATCCATTTAAAACACAGTTACAGGAGATTTTTAATGTGTTTACCCTTTGGGACATCAATGCCCCTGCGTAAATCTGCAGGGAAGGGGCACATATATATTTACATAAATGTAGGTGTGCAGAAGAATGAGTCTCCTCCTTTTTGGAGTCTGAGGCAGTTCCCTCCTGGTGTTGGTGTGTGTGTCTGAGGCACAGCGACTGTGATGGATGCTTCTGGTTTATTTTCATCCCTTGAAGTGCCTGTTGTTTGCCCTGCAGAGTGAGGCTGAAGCTGCAGAAGCACCTGGCAGCGGTGCTGGTGCGGCGGGAGCTGGCCCTGCGCCGGAACCAGGCCCTGCGCCAGGAGTTCCTGCAGCTGGAGGCTCACATGGAAACCACAGGCTGGGAGAGCATCCGAAAGATGGAAGTGACTTTCTGTAAGACTTATCCTGGGTGTTTGCTGTTGTTATGCAGGAAATCTCCTGTGTTTTCTAGAGCTGGAAGCAAACTCAATGAGAGTCTGTATTTTGGGTGTAGAAAAGACAGGTCTGAAGTACCCCAGATTCAACAGATGCTGTTAAAAAAAGCCAAGCTCTTAGGTTTCTTGAATCACATTGTTATTATTATTGTTATTATTATGTCATCATCCTATTCCCTAAAGTACAGTTTGGGATGTTGCAAAGTGATGAGTCCAGATTTTTAAAAATGAAATTGCAATGTCTGCTTATGCCACTGATGCACAGAGCCAGGTTTTAGGGGGAGCACAGTCTGGGAGGGAAATGACTTCATTCCTGCTTTCTAAGAGCAATGTCACTCCTCAGAAACATTTGGCTGTGTTTATTCCTCACACAGCAATAGCCCAGGTAGTGCCTGTTGGTTCTGGTGACATTCCCAGAACATCTTTTTGTGGCTGCAGTGCAGTAGCCTAGAATTCAGAGCCTGTCCCTGGGGTGTGTGATTCCCTGCCTCTGATTTTTACTTGCTATCTGAAGCAGAGCAGGAAGGCAGCTGTGCTGTGGTGCCAGCTTTCCCCTGCTGTTTTGAAGGGGTTTTTCTTCCTCAGCAGCCCTGGTGCTCACCAGTCTGCCCAGTGTCAGGGCTCATGGTTCTGACACTTGCTGTGAGTCCCAATCCCAATACCACAGGCTGAGCTGCACGCGGGGTTTTTGTTCAGTCCTTCCATTTCGATGTTCCTGTGCCATCCATTTTATCCTTGCCAACTCACAGTTACTTTTCAGAGCTGCTGAACAAATGACATCTCCTCCGTGTTAGTTATGGAAAGCAGGAGAGTTATGGAGCACGCAATCATTTAATCTATCATGAGAGTACACAGAAAGAAATTATTGCTATTTTCTCTCCTTTTTTTTCCATACAGAATGCCCTTTAGGAGTGCTTTATCACAACTCTGCGTGCATTTTTTTCATAGCTGTAGCTCACAAAACTCCTTTTGTTTCTGAAAGATGCACTTTTGCTCCCCGTGTTTGGTCAGTAATTCTTAGGAGTAAAAATAAATGCACTTCAGCTTTCAACAAAATCCAGGAGTTACATCTGAGTTTCTTTTGAGCATCTTGACTCCTCATGTGGTGAGGTTTTTTTCCCTAAAATTCCACGTTTGAGGTTTCCCGAGCAGCTCCTTCCTGGGAGCCGAGTGCACTGTGAGAGCAAAGGGTGGACACAGGCCAGTTGACTGTGTGAAGAATTCATTCCCATGCCCGTTCCCTGCTTTTAGCCCCGTTGTGCTGCTGCTGCTGGGGGCTGCAATTAGGAGCATGCAAGATTAATTGCAGGTGCAGCCAGCACAGTGCCCAGCCTGACTCCCAGTGCTGCTTCAATAAACCCCAGAGTGCAGCGAGCCGCATTTGGTGCGGCCAGCACGGAGCCTTCCCTGCCGGGCTGCTCTGTGGAACGTCTGCCAGGGATTGTTCCTCACAGCAGCCTAGCTAGCTGTAAGATGGGGCATGAAAAACACATTGTGGAGCTCCTTTCATCCCAAAGCAGCCGAATCATTGTCTGGAGGCAGCAGCAATAATTCGGTGTTACAGATGCTAGTTGGGATGCAATAAATATGAGTCAACAAGTTATTGCTGTTCTGTAGGATTCTAAATGATGGAGATGAATAAATGTGTGGAATAAATGTATGGAAGCTCTGCAGTAGATTGTGTACAGGCCACGCTGCTTGGGCAGGGAAGCGGAAAAATGAGGAGCAAATGAGATCCCTGCTTTTAAATATAGTCTGAGTTAAAAAGGCTGTGAGGGCTTTGCATTAAAAGGTGCACATTTTGCAAAGTGGTATCTCTTGGGCTGGGGGGTGGGGAGGTTGTTCGGCCTCCAGGTTTGTGTGACGGATTTGTTCCTTTTTAGGAATGGTACGGAAGGGAGATTAAAAACCTGTTATCCCTTCGAGAGGGCAGCTTGTCACCAGGAGGTGACAAGGAGGAAGGATCCAGCAAGCAGGTAATAGGGGGGAAATGGGCTTTATTCCAGCACCGTGCTCTCCTTGGAGCTGTGCAGCCTTTCTATGGGGATCGTGGTGCTGGCACGTGCAGTGTGAAATTGTGTGTAGTGCCTCAGAGAAGGAGAACCACCTGGGTAAAAAGTGCAATCGTTTCATCCAGAGAGCCGGAATTAAAAAAAACCCACTGCTTATGCACGTCTTCTTGTTGGCTTTTGTAAGTCCTGCGCTGGATGGTGTGGAGATGGTCATGACCGAGGGGAAAATGTTCCTAATGAGGGATATTTGCAGAACTGCAGCCAAGGAGCTGTGTGCTGTGTTTATAATTTTGTGTGTTCTGACCTTCCCTCAGAAGGAGCAGAAGGAGATTGCATATCTAAGGAACAGACAAAAAGACTGACAAGGAATACTTAAATATCTGCTGCCGTGTATCTGCAGTAATGCAGGCTCCTAATCCCTCCTCCCATCTCCATATAAATGATACAGTTCGAGACCAGAGCTGTTTTCTCCACTAAAAGCAGCAAAGCTCTTTTAGATGAAATGTCTAAAAACATCTTGTAATAACTTGGAGCATGCTGGCAAGAGTAGTCACTTGTGACTGTGTGTGGAAGCCCCTCAGCCAGGTGGCGCCGGAATAGGCAGGATGGGAGCATCACTCCATTATTCCGAGGAGCCAGCAGCACGCGCGTCCCTTAGGCTACAGCATTCATTAAGGAAAGCTTACTGGGCTGAAAGCTGGGAACAGATGATAACGGGATATGATTTTCATATTTAATGCATTCCTTGGAAGAGTGTGTGTGCTGCAGATTGATAGAAGAATCAACTGCTACTTTACTAAAAGACTTTCTAGTTTGCCCTATAGCTACCGATGGAATCATTCAGCCAAGAAATTAACTTTTTCCCCTTTTACCTGCTTTATGTATCTGCTAAGCAGGCTGCTGGCTGCCAGGGAATGTTATTATGCAGTTAAATGTTTGGTATTTAAGACTCTTATCAGAAAAGAAACAGAGGCCACACTATTTTGTTTTTATAGTAGGAGGAAGGTTTTTGGTTTCCTTTCTTCAGTGCATTAGCAGTCGTTAATCTGAGTTTATAGGAAGTTTTCCCCATAGATTAAAAAGTTAAAAACCTTGAATTTAGAGCATTCTTTAAACTGTAATACACAAAGCAGTGAACCCTAGCAGTCTTGACCTATAAAGGCAGGCCTGTTGGCAGGGTGCAAATTGTGGTTTGAATTGGGAGGTGTTGCGGGGAAGGGTGAGTTTATTTTGGAATGTGAGCTGTCCAATTAGGGCAGGCAGTGTGGGAGATGGGATTTCCAGCTGATGGAAGAGTTTGCATTAGTACGAGAGCATCAAAGGTTTGGGCTGTGACTTGGGGGTTAAAAAACTATGGGCAAGTTTGGGACACTATGACAGTGTGGCATGTACCCAAAAAAAGTCAATTTGTGTATAATTTGAGTGAATTGTGGATTCCTTTATCCCCTGTCCTCTTCCTCCTCATCTCTCTCCTAAAACACAGAGGTTACTTCAGCTACATTGTGCATTTTTGCCATGTCCCTGAGCTGTGTTTCAGCTCTTAATTCTGCTTTTTTTTCACTTCAAATGTGCTGGTTCCTCTGTCCAAAACACAGGAGTTTGTTCTCAGCGATACGGCACCAAGTCAGTCACAGAGAGAGTGTGCAGTGAGCATGTGGGATGTCCAGGATACAACTTATGGAACTGGTTTTATTTCCCAGCGCTGGGATTGGGATGGCTTCCTTCAGGCTGGTTGGGATGCAGTGACTGTGTGATGACCGCCTCAGTGACATCTTGGGGAGTCATCTCTGGGCCTTGGGGACCCAGAAGAACAATCCCAGAACCAGCCTTCTACAGATGGGCAGTATCCCAATGCTCAAACACCTTCAGGAATGTCTGGTACATTTCTGAGCCATAGGATATGTGCCCTTTTGGGTTCCCAGTGTCCAGGGGAGTCCTTAAGGTCAGAATTCCCACACTGAAGAGCTCCTTCCCAGCTGGCAGAGCCCAGACTCCTGGATCCTCTGTGTTGGGAAGTCAGCTTGGAAGCTCTTCCTTGGAGCCTTCTGAAGATTTTCAGACTTGGGCATGCTGGAACCTCCCAGGAGGTTCCTGTGGGTGGCAGAGTCCCTTTCTGGGGAAAGGTATCAATAGGGACGTGTGCTGTGCCTGTTTGAAATCCATTTGTTTTGGAGCACAAGAGCTGCCAAAGCCATGTAGGATTGGCAGGAGGCGTTTGAAAGCACCAAATCCCACACCCGAGAAGAAATTAGGAGGACCCTAAGAGCAGTGGTGATAGAATAAGCAGTAAACTTCATCTGAGTGGCAAACCTTTACTACTGCTTAAAATGATTTCATGGCTTTTTGTTCTGCTCCTTGTTACATGGAATTTGAGCTTTTTGAAAGGAACCTCGGTCACAGAGCAAATAAGATGTCTTTGTTTCCTTTCAGGTGGGCTTGGCAGCTGACTTGGTGTGGGAGGAAGAGGTTAGGCAGTGAAAGAGAGGGGAGAGATGTGGAGGTGACTGTAAATTGTGCTGCTGGGATTTGGGACTGGAGAGGAAGCCTTGGGTGATGTGAACAGTGGCATTATGGTGGTTCATTTTGCCTTTGCATAAACTGGCCATGACCCTGCAGCAGTCAGGTGGCAGCCAGCAGTCAGCAGCCATGGTGGCAGCAGCCAGTCCTCCTAAATTGTCCTGACTGAGTAGGTTTGCAAAGGAGAAGAGGCAAGTGTTAAAACATTGGGATTTAGCAGTAGAGTTGTACTCCTGAAGCTGTTTCTGTGCAACAGTCCTTGTAGGAAAGTGCCATTCACAACGTGTCTGCCCTGTGTCCCATGTCACCTGGTGGGAAAGGCCATATCACTGCCATGGGAAGAGCAGGAGGGAGACAGTGAAAGTGAGTTTTGCCTTGTTCTGTGGTGTGAGAGAGGCTGGATCTGCCAAGTGATTCACATATGGGACACAATGGTCCCTGGGCTCTGGGCCTTGTGGGCAGCTCTAAATGTTATGCTTTGCTCCAAGGTCTCCAAGCCTGTGTGGGATCCTAATCCCTAAGATTTGGCTCTTTGTAAAATCTAGTCGCCACCAAGGGAGTCCTTGGTGTGTGTGAGTCCCTTTTGGCCAGGCTGGGAGTGCAGGCACTTTCAGGTGTTTTGGCTCTTGGAGCTTTAATGCAGGCCTGGGCCTTCATTTCACACTGGGATGCATGGAATGTGTGCCAGGGGTTGTGTAATATTAATGCCACAGCAAAGTCTTGAATTCTGTGACACTTTTCAGAGCCCAGCTCCGTGTGCTGCGCATTGTTTGTTGCCTGTTAGTCTCCTTCAGCCATGTCCCACTGTGTGTTTCAGGTGCCACGGGCCAGAGGACAGGTGGGAATTGGCACCAGTACAGCTGTGCCAGGAGAACTGGGCCATGCAGCAGCAGCCTTGCTGGGCTCCCCCACATCAGCTGCCTCAGCCACAGGAGGCTTGGGCTCACAGCAGGAGCCCCCTCTGCACTCCCCATCCCCTGAGAGGCTCGGTCCCAAGACCAGGAGTGATGCTGGAGAGAGTGAGGAAGGAGCAGCAGGACATGGGGTTCTGATTGCCAGTGAGGAAGGCTCTGAGCAGCTCACCTCAGTTTTGGGTGCCAAAGCAGCCCCCCCGATGGCGGGACAGCAGCATGGAAGTGTTCCAGGTATGGCAGTGGGATGTGTCCCTGTCTGCCTCCACCCCAGCCAGAGCCATACCCGTGGCTGCTATTCTTCCTGCACCTCTGGCTCTGGGCTTGGCGTGTGGTGGCTCTTACTTCTTTTTTCTCTGTTTCTTTCTTCCTTTCGACTCCCTTTCCTCCCAGGCTGCTCACTGGGAGAGGTGCGCTAGGGGCTGATCCTGAGCTGTGAGGGAAGATTTCCTCTCTGCTGTACCCACAGAGGCTCTGGCATAGTCTGAGCCTCATCTGAAGAGATTTAATGTGAACCTGCTTCAGCAGAGGGGTCATTTCTGTTTCAGGGTGATTCCCTTCTCCCTCAGAGCTGGTGCACAATAGCTGATTGATTCCCCCAGAGCTGATATGGTCAGGTAGCTGGTCTCTGTGCCGAGGTGGTTTTTGAGGAGTGCCAGGTTTGTTCCCAAACCCAAAGGCTGCACAGCCCCCCTGGACTCCCCCTTGTGAGAGGAGCATGGAAGGACAGGGGCTGAGGGCAGGGAAGCCCACAGACAAGAGCAGATGGATGCATGGATGCATGGATGCATGGTTGCATAGATGCATGGATGATCCCTCACATGGGGTGAACAGTGTGGGTCAGCTTGGTTTCAGTTCCTACACTGTGATCTACTCCATGATTCTGCTAATGTTTTAAGAAGAAGAATTACAGGGTTTATATCTTCGATTCATTATTTTTTGTTGTTGTTACAGGGGCAAAGTCTGGCCTGAACAGCTGGTGGGCTCGCAGGGAGGGGAGCAGTGCTGAACTCCCAGTCCCTGCCGGTGCTGAGGAGGAGGCAAGGCCAAGCATTCCCAGCAAGGAGCAGGGCAGGGATGCCCAGGCTCCGGAGGGCTCCCTGCTGCCCCCACCAAGCCCTCTGGTGGCCCAGGAGGAGCCCTTGAACAGTTCAGCACCACACAGGTACCACCTCCCTGTTTGCTGGGTCAGCTGGGCTGGTCAGGGCACCAAAGCTAAGTTCTCCCCTGTCCTTTGGTACCTTGTACCTCTGGTGGGTGTTCAGGGGCTTCGGGCACCTCACTGGGGTCAGAGCTGGCAAGTGAAGGATTTGTTGCTAAAATGCAGATGATAGTCTTTAAATGTACATAAATCTTATTCCAGTGACTCTACTTGGTAAAACTTCAAGGGGCTGAAGTGTTTGAGCATTTTGTTTGGAAATACAGTAGGAGAGGACGAGGATAATGCACTGCAGACACAGGGCCTGTCCTGTGCTGCTGTGTGACAGTGGCAGGATTTTGTGACCAGCAAGTGCAGTGCCATAGCATCAGCTGTAAATCCATCCCGGCAGGATTTTCAGCCCTGCAACGCCCTCATGAGACAGGGAAGTGCATCTCTGTCCCGGTGGGGCAGTGCCCAGGGCAGGATGGAGCCCAGGGCTTGCCCAAGGTCACCCAGGAGGACTGGTAGGTCTGTAGTGGGACATCGTGCAAAGGAAACAGTGCTTTCACCCCTGGAGAACAAGTGCTCCTGCAGAAGGAATTCTGTTCTGCCAGTTGGTTGGGATTTCCCATCGTGGTTGTTTGCAGTGTTTAAATCTGTTAGTATCTGTTCCTGGGCACATTTAGGTAGTCCTGACGGCTTTGCTGGTTTGGGTGTTGACACCTGAGCAGAAACTGGGGGCCACCGGCAGACACTTGTGTGTAACTTTATCCCTTTCCATTTGCATCGGGCTGTTGCTCTCTATGGAAACATCATCTGATTTACATGTAAATAGCTTTTCCCCAGTCCTCCCTTTGTATCCCACCTGTTAATCACAGCAGAGCGAGGGGAGAGCACCGAGTGCCGGTCTCTGCTAGCACCGGCAGTTTAACCTTGTGTTCCCTCCCCGGCGAGGCCTCGTTGTGCAGCGCCTGATGAGATGTGGAGCAGCTCTCGAGGCCCGGGGAAATTATACACAAGGTTTGAGCGCCTGCATTGTCCCCGGGGCTGGAACCACGGCGCAGAGCTCTCCTCCCGTTGTGCCAAGCTGAATGCCTCCGCTTCTCAAGGCCATGGAAGTGGGATCACCACTGCTCGCTGGTGCTGCAGAAAAGATACAGGTTTTAATTTGCTTTACCTGAAAATGAAAAGGCAGCTCCACCGGCAGGAGCAGAGGAGCAGCTGTTCCCTTGTGGTGCTCACAGCCAGGTGGGCTTTCCAAGGTGCCTGGAATGCTGCGTGCACACTTGAGACTTGCAAAACTAATCAGTCAAAAATCTTGTGGAAAAGCTTGCAAGTGATTAGTACATGAATTTCAATTGTATATGTTACACAAAGTACGGGAAGGCGGCTTCCTTAGCTGTCACACCATGGACTCACAACATGTGATGTCCTTCCAGCCCCCATGGGTTTCTCTTGTGAAATTCCCGTGCTGGCTGAAGAAATGTGCTGAAATTCGCCAAATTCTGTGTATTTGTTGCCTTAAGCTGAAATATCTGTAGCTTGGACTCTCCCACTGCAGCAGTGTCACTGTGGCATCAGAAGGAAGCACTGTTCATACACTTTTGGTGAGTTATCTGGAACGAGTACAAAGGCTGGTGTTGAAAGGAGCAGAGACCATGGCAGAGTCCACAGGCAAAACCAGTCCTTGTTGTGTGCCAGGAAGCCACAAGTTTTCATCTTTAAAGCAAATGCCTCTCCTGTCTTACTGCAGACATGCCAGCCTCTGTTTTTTAAGGAGTTTAGGGTTTTTTTCCTGCAGTGAAGTGTTGGCAGCCAAGGAAGGGAGATGTTGGGAAATGTGATTGAGCATCTTGCTGCAGGTCACAGTAGGGTGCTGCAACTTCACTGCCTCAGTTTTTAGAACTGATGATTGTTGGGCAGTAATGTCGGTGTTCTGTCGCCTGTGGGGTCAGAGGCTGCTCTCCTGCCTTCCCACACCCAGCCCCACGGGAACAGCCTGGGATGGGTTTCCTGTCAGCAGCACACACACACACCCCACACCCCCCCCCGGCTCCACCTCCCGAGGAGCTGCTGATCCAAGGGGGAAGGCTCCGTGTCCTCTTACCATTCCCTGCAGCACCCAGCCCTTTCTTTAAAGGCTTAAACCCGGAGGGGCAGGAGGCGGGGGGAGAGGGTCTCTGAGAATTAGTGTGGAGAAAGATGATGACTATTTTAAGGCCTGAACTGAGGGGATGGAAAAAGGCAGAGCTTATGCCTATGCTGCTTCAGCTGCATTGAGGAGGACTTAGCACAGATGGATTGTGCATTACAAAATGTAACACATAATTCAAGCTGTCAGCTTAATCAGACTGTTTCCAGGAAGCAACCTGTAAAAGAGAAGGACCTCTTGTTTGCTGACCTCTGATCCGTAGCCTGCTGCAGATTGTCATACATTTTGTTTTTCTTTATGTTGGTGTCCCTTCCTTCCCCTTTCCTTTTTATTATTGTATCCCTCTCGAGTGGCACCCTGGAAGGACCACCCAGCAGGAGGAAAACAATGGGAAATGAGCTGGCTGCTGGAATACAGGGTTTGTAAGGCTAGGGGAAGGAGAAAGCACTGTTTAACTGCCTATGTGATCTCTCTGGCATTGTTTTGCTTATTAAATGTCTAGGAAACTCGGATAAAGACACAGCAGCCTCCACTTAATTGTTCACTGTTGCCCAACACTCGGAGGGAAAACACAGCTTTCGGCACAGCTCAGCACGAGTGTGCAAATGCTGAAAGTTTTTGTGCACAGAGCTCCCCGGAGGCAGAGTAAGCCAGGGTTAACTGTGGAAACATCAGCTCCTGCATGTGGGGGAAAGAAAGAAAACTCCCTTTTGCCGCAGCTGCGGTGTTCATTGCTGGCCGAGACCTGGGCTGAGAGCCCCACAAAGCGGCAGCCAGGGACCTGAATAGCCATTTACACCTCTGTCCCGGGATTATCCAGCGGCATTGTTTCAGTGGTTAGGTCTTCATTTGCATCATTATAGAGGTGCAGCCTCATCAAAACCCCTCTGAGGTCCCAGGGCTTTCCCCATACCTGTAGGTGGTCACTAGATTTGTTTCGCTTGTGGAGGTGAAGGAATTGAAGTACTCAGCACAGGAGTTATTTCCATGCAGCTTTTGGATGGTTTGTTTGCTCATGTGCTTTTTTTCCCCCCTCCCCTTCCTACAGAGCTCGGGAACATGGTTTTTGTCGTTTGCTTTGGACAGCTCAAACGAGGCTGTTTGTTTTCCCAAGGGGTGCGATGGGAATGCACTGAAGTGCCCTGTCACACATTGGTCACTCCCACCCTGAATGTCCCCCGCAGGCCCGGTGGGACGCTGGCTGAGCTCTCAGAGCTCTGCCGTGCGCTGCAGCTCCTGGAGGACCTGGTGGAGAGGACGAGCCCCTGGCATCGGGCACTGTACCAGCGCCAGCCCTCGGGGACAGCGGAGCTGCCCAGGTGAGTGAGTGCAGCCCGGGTGACAAATGGCCTGTGCCAGAAAAACACAATAAATGGAGCAAGAGAACAAAGGGAATCCCCAAAACCAGTGGCAGAGAGCCTTTGCTGTCCCTCTTCAGCCTCTGGGCCCCTAGGTACGGAACTGGGAATTGTTGGTGACTTTGTTGACAACGATGCACAGCCTCCACAGACTGAGACTCTTGTAGGCACCTGATGATGGGAGGATTCCTCGAGAATTAGGAAGAGGGGGCCCAAACAGGCCTGACCCCCAGCCTGCCACTGGAGGCAGCTCCACCGAGGAGATGTGCTCAGCTTCTCTCTCCCTGGGGAGGCTGCACCTGGCATGTTCCAAGTGCTGCGTGTGACCTTCCTGTCCTGTCCCACATGTGTCACAGAGCACCGTGGATGTTTGTCCCTCTGGCTGTCTCCAGGCTAGGATGGGCTGTGCTCACGGGGCTTGTCCCCCCTGCTTTGTGTTGCAGTGCTTGTCCTGGCACCAGCGAGCTGACTCAGGGTAACCTGGAGGTGATGGAAGCTGTGGTGCTCCAGCAGCTCCAGGCCGTGTCCCAGCGCGCAAGGAGCGGGAGCCTCCCGCCGGAGAGCACCGGCGAGACCGCAGGGAGAGTGGGGCATGAGGAACGCACCGGGTACGGGGACATGGAACCCACCGGGGATGGGGACATGGAACCCACTGGGTACAGGGGACATGGAACCCACCGGGTATGGGGGACATGGAACCCACCGGGTATGGGGGACATGGAACGCACCGGGTACGGGGGACATGGAACCCACCAGGTACAGGGGACATGGAACGCACCGCGTATGGGGACATGGAACCCACCAGGTACAGGGGACATGGAACCCACCGGGTACAGGGACATGGAACCCTCCGAGTACGGGGGACATGGAACCCACCGGGTACGGGGACATGGAACCCACTGGGTACGGGGACATGGAACCCACCAGGTATGGGGGACACGGAACCCACCAGGTATGGGGCACATGGAACCCACTGGGGGGAGGAGGATCGCTGTCTCTGCCCTGGATCCGTGCTGCCCCTCTAGCGCCAAGACAGCCGGGCCCGCATCGGCAAACAGCCGTCAGAGCCTCATGCACCTCGCGGTGCTCGCAACAGGAGTGTTCAGGACTTCATTTATTTCCCTCTCATTCCCCAGTGTGACTCCTGCTCCGCAGGGCAGCCCCAGGGTCCCCCCAGTCCACAGTGTCTTCCACTCTCTGGCAGGCAGGGAATTGCCAGACACCTCTAGCCAGTCATTCCCAGGATCTGAAAGTAAGGACGGGAAATGTAATTTTGAGAAGGAAATTATTCTGTGTGAGACAGAAGATGCACATAGCCTTTAAAAACAACAAAGTGCAGTTATTCAAAATGGGCTTTTTTTTTTTTTTGCATATGCCACAAGGACAAGTGAGAATTACTTTTTTTTTCCCCCAGGTCTCTTTAACCCAGGAATGAAAACAATTTTCATTTTGTCTTGCTTAGCTTCTCTCTAGACCTCCCTCCCTCTTGCAGGCTTCACAGTGCTCAAGTGCTGGCAGGATCGGGGCACTTGTGAGCGCTGCGGAAGGGTCTCTTTGCAGTACCTACCTCTCCTGCAAGGCTGATACGCCTGTGGGCACCAGCAGCTCCTTGTGTCTCCTGAATGGTTTCTTAGGGACAAACACTCGTAGAGTTAATTGGAATTCACTCCTCTGAAACTTCACAGGAGCAACAGGAAAAACAAACAGCTTTGGCAAACAAAAGAATTGCAGGACTGAGATTTTTTTACATTAAAAGACCCCTTGGATGCTTTTTTCCTTTTCTCTTTTTATTCTTTCTCAGCAAAAGACAAGCCTGGGGCAGCGGGTGCCTGGCTATGCCCCAGGGAGTGAGCAGGCCATGGTGCTGAGACTGGGGCTGTGTCTTCAGATCCTGAGCCTCAGGACACGGAAGGCATCATCATGATGATGGTGATGATGATGATGATGGTCACCCCTGCCCACCTTGCAGAACTCCCAAGTGGCTTCCTACATTTTCCACTTTGAACATTTTTAAAAGAAAAAGTGGGAATTAAGGACCAGACAGGTGGTGGCTTTTCCCAGCATGTGTGGGTGGGATGTCCCACTAAGGGTGCCGGTTTGTTCCTCAGGGACACAGACACTCTGCGGACTCTCCTGAGCCACCACGGCTTGTTCCTGAAGCAGCACCAGGTTNAGAAGATGCACATAGCCTTTAAAAACAACAAAGTGCAGTTATTCAAAATGGGCTTTTTTTTTTTTTTGCATATGCCACAAGGACAAGTGAGAATTACTTTTTTTTTCCCCCAGGTCTCTTTAACCCAGGAATGAAAACAATTTTCATTTTGTCTTGCTTAGCTTCTCTCTAGACCTCCCTCCCTCTTGCAGGCTTCACAGTGCTCAAGTGCTGGCAGGATCGGGGCACTTGTGAGCGCTGCGGAAGGGTCTCTTTGCAGTACCTACCTCTCCTGCAAGGCTGATACGCCTGTGGGCACCAGCAGCTCCTTGTGTCTCCTGAATGGTTTCTTAGGGACAAACACTCGTAGAGTTAATTGGAATTCACTCCTCTGAAACTTCACAGGAGCAACAGGAAAAACAAACAGCTTTGGCAAACAAAAGAATTGCAGGACTGAGATTTTTTTACATTAAAAGACCCCTTGGATGCTTTTTTCCTTTTCTCTTTTTATTCTTTCTCAGCAAAAGACAAGCCTGGGGCAGCGGGTGCCTGGCTATGCCCCAGGGAGTGAGCAGGCCATGGTGCTGAGACTGGGGCTGTGTCTTCAGATCCTGAGCCTCAGGACACGGAAGGCATCATCATGATGATGGTGATGATGATGATGATGGTCACCCCTGCCCACCTTGCAGAACTCCCAAGTGGCTTCCTACATTTTCCACTTTGAACATTTTTAAAAGAAAAAGTGGGAATTAAGGACCAGACAGGTGGTGGCTTTTCCCAGCATGTGTGGGTGGGATGTCCCACTGAGGGTGCCGGTTTGTTCCTCAGGGACACAGACACTCTGCGGACTCTCCTGAGCCACCACGGCTTGTTCCTGAAGCAGCACCAGGTTCAGCTCCCAGAGAGGGTGGCAGAGATGTTTGAGCAACTGCTGGCTTCAGGAGAGGAGGAGCAGGATGGCCAGGTAGGCACTGATACCTTGGGTAAATCAGGCATTGGAGGCTCCTCTGCACTGGCTGTGCTCTGGCAGAGTGTGGCTTTCAGGGCAGTGTGTAACCAGCCCTGGGGTCTCCAGGAAATACGTCCAGTGCTTCATTCCACAGGAAGAGGGACTTTTTAAGGTCCTCACCCTTCACACCAGTCAGGTGTTGGAACAAGTTTACCCCTTCGCTCTGGTGCAAACCATCATGAGGTTTCTATCGTTGTCTGTCTCTGTGACTTTTTATCACAAATGATGTATTTTGACCTTTTTTTTAAGCAGAGTGAGGTTTGGTGCTGAACACAAAGAGCATTTTATAAATGGTGGCACAGTCATGGTTTTTCTAAGATATTGCAAAAGGTTATAGCCAACTATTTAAATAAATCAATAGAAATGGCATTCCATCAGCTGTGATTGCCTCAGTCTCTTCCTGTGCTGTTAAACAACTGTTTTACTAAACAGTGAGAGAGTTAGGGCAGAACATGGAGTAGATTTTACAGTCTCAGGTCCATATTCCTGTTCCATACCAAGCCCCAGAAGAGCACCCTAGAAGTCAGGTAATGGAACATCTAACAACAACAGAAATACCCTGAAAGCATATTACCCTAGGAATGTAGATTAGCCTGAATGTGTGTTGGAAAGTGCTTGAGGGGAAGGATAACGGAGCTGTGGCTGTTTCTGTTTTGAATGCTCAGGCTGTGCCAATGCTGAGAGATGCCCTTCCAGGAGAGCATGGGGATGAGCCAGCTGTCCAGAGTGATGAATCCTCTCTCAGCCTGCCATTGATCCCTACCAACAGCAGGGAAGGAAAGCAGAGGGAACTGGCACAGAGAGAACCAGGTAAAGGGGTGTTCCAGCTCTGGCTGCCTATTGCCCTGGACATAGGGGAGTTCTGTCCAAATCCCCAGGGGACTGTGCAGTAGTTGCTGGCAGATCAGTGTACATTTGTATGGATTTGGGGATTTCCCTAAATATCTTGGTATCACTTGTACTTCTGGCTACTTCCCAAACTAAATGATGCCTGTGGTGGTGGGTTTTTATGCAGGAGAGGAAAGGCCAAGCCCTGTGGTCACTATAAAATGAGTTCTGCATGCACATTTACAAAGCGTGGCCCATTTGGGAACTGGGGGATGTATTTGCTGCCTCTTGTGACAAAGCCAGACCGCAGAAGGAACTGCCAGAATGAAAGGCTTCATGTGGGGCCATTTCCCAGCTCAGGACGTGCCAGTGTTGGGGAGACCCAACTCATCCTTGCACACAGGGAGGGAATACATTATTCCAGTGATAGCAGCTCGCTTGCTCGGCTCCTGGAGCACCCCTTCCATCACAGTTTGGCAGCAGCAATTAGGCTGCCGTGTTCTCTGCCTTTGCTTTTGCAGCAAGTGCAAACAGCTGCTCCAGGCTCCAAAATCCACACCATTCTTATGTGCAGAGGCGACCAGACTTTGATGTAAGCTAATTTCCTGCAGTGGGTCTGGCACATGCCGCCACTGTTGGGCACTGCTGCGGGTTGTTTGTTTCCCAAATCCGTCGGGTCTTCAATTCCTCAGGACATTTGTTTGGCTTGTCTTTCTGTGAGGAAGCTACAGAGAGACAGAGTAGCAAGTTCCCAGTGGACACTGCTTTTAAGAGCAGTAATGGATAGTTTAGATCAATAAACAAGAGATAACAAAAGTGGGAAATTAAAGGGAGTAGGGCTTAAAAGCAAGCAAACCGGTCTGATGGCTGCTGCTTTGAAATGGTTTCATTACAGCGTGTTCACATCCAGAAGTCACAGGCTGGAGTGAAGATGAGAGCGGGCAAGAAAGTGTGGTGGGAAAGATTCCCATTACAGGTGGAAGGGGTGGCTGCATATTAACCTCAGGCCCAGCATTCGACTGGGTTATACAATCACACCCCAGCAGCTCTGTGCAGCGGGTGACTTCAGAGAGAGCAAACCCCAGCGCTCACCCTGAGCGCAGATTAAACGTCACATCACAGAGTGCACATTGGCAGAAACAAAGGTGGGGAGCACGGCGCCTCTTTAATTCCTTGTAATCATGTCCCACGTTTGCACCATGTGAATATCTTCTCTGCAAGCCCATCAGGGCCTGCTGTTGGTGTTACAGGGGTCAGTCTCTGTGGGGAAGATGCAGTAATTATATGGCCAACTCCAGAGGCTGCTGATTTGATTCTTTCCGTGAATAATTGACTGGGGATCATTAGAATAAGTGTGGGGCAGATCCCTGCCAGCCAGTAGCCTCCTCTCTGCCTCCTGTACCAAAGCTACCTGATAACAATGGCTCCCTCCAGCCAGTGGCATCACCGAGACTTCCCGACCTCTCCAGGTTCTCTCACGTAGCAGATATGCAAGTGCTAATATTTCCTATGTGTGAAAATGCCAAGAAGCTCCTCAGCCAATCGCAGTAACTCCAGTTCCAGCCCATCCCTTGCAAGGGAGCTGTCTCTGCTGTTCCTCTGTCTCCAGGAGTGAGGCTTCTTACACCTTACTTGAAAGCCAAGCTGCTCCTTGCAGACATGATTCATCTTCAGCCCGTGATCTTCTGGTTTGAAACACCAGAAGCCTGTTGGGGTTTTGGGGTTTGATGGACTTCACTGTAAGAGCTGTGTGGATGCACTTCCAAGCAGTCTTTAGGATGGCACTTTGGGAATGCTTCTAGACTTTTGGTTCAGTACAAGAGAACCAAAACATTCATTTACTTGAATATCTGTGAATATTCCAGAAGTATTTGTGTCGGTTCTTTAATGCCCTGTCCAGAGCTTGTGGAAGGCTCCCTGTGGATAATGGGCTTTAAAGGGATTGGTGCACAGCTCACCCAGAGAGGAGCTGGCTGATAACAGCAATCTCCTGTGGTACCAGGTTATGTGAGGATACATCGGGAGAGCAGGGCTCGTTCTCAGCTCCTCCATGGATGCTTTGTTTTTTATTGGGGAAGATGCGTAAAAGAAATCATTCAGCTCTTTGGCTGTTCCTGAGGTAGGGGGAAAATGCAAGATTAAAAAGGATAAACCCCATTACTTCTCATTTTGCTGGATGAATGTTTAAGAGTCTCGTTTATGAGTAGAAAATTGCTGATTTTATTGAAGGGGCAAGTTTGTCAAATCTTTAACAAAAACAGATTCTCTCCCCTTCACTGGTCTTTGATTTGAGCAGGCATTAAGGCTGTAGAGGATTTGATTAAAAATGGCATAACTGCTCCACTTGTTTGGCTCAGCTTTACAACATCTGGAATGTCACCCCCAGCTGTTCTCCAGGTCTAAAATCTCCTGTAGGAATAAGGAGGAAAAGTGCTATTACAAAGAAAAAAATTAGCCCTTCTTTATGTATTATATGGGCAAATGAAGGAGCACAATCTGGATTCTGCCTCCCCTTTCAGGCCAACAATCCTGCTACCACTTTTCCTACACCCACATGTCCTTTTCAGTGAGGTCCTCCTTTGAGGATTCCAAGGTGCTGCTTGGAGTGCACCAATCAAGGCATTTAATAAGTCTCAGTCAGCCTTTTGCTCTGTTTGACATGTTTGGGATGGAGCAAGTTCCTTGGGCCAGTACCAGGTTGGACACTGCACTTGAGTCGGTCTGGATGATACCATCCAATAGCTCATGTTAGACACTTGAGTTCCTCAAAGACCTTGGAGTCTTTCTTGAGTTGTGAATTCTATGTGGAAATTCTTCATCCATCTTTAAGCAGAAGTAGCACCAGCTTGAGCGCTGGTTTTGAGAGGCAATGCCATGAGCTGTGATACATCATGGGAAAGAGGGGGTAATTCTTTTTTTTCACTCCTTTTATATTTTTTCCCCTCTCATTCTTGATTTCTCTTTCTTCCTGGGCAGGCTCAGGCACCTCTTTGGTGGAAGTGCCTGAGACCGAGCAGGATTTTTGCAGCTGCAATCCAAGTGCAGAAGGGACTGGGAATGTGCACAGCCAGTTAGGATGTGGAGAATCCAGCTTGGACAGAAACACTGAATTGTCCTGGGTTGGGACATTGGTCTCAGCAGGGCTTAGTTACAGTTTCTGTGCTGTAGATAAAAACATATATATAAAATATATATATGCAAAGCAGCCTTTTAAATGGGATTTGTGTTTGAGCATCATGTGCTTTGGAAACTCATACAAAGATGAGCAATTGTCTGAGTCTGGTGAAGGAATCCATTTGCCTCTTTTTTTTTTTTTTTAATCAATCTTTACAGAATGGAAATGAGATCCACAGAGCAGGGGGAAAGGGAAAGGAAGGCAAGGATAAAAAGTGTTGAAATAGTTGGGTGTTTGGCTGTTAAAGTCATAAAAATATCAAGACACATGTTTAATTCAATTTTTGTAGAATTTATTGATTTTTTTGTCTAATTCAAGAGAATGGTTGAAAACAGAGAGTTGTCAAATTATATTGACAGAACTGTAACATTCCAAAATAATCTACATTTAAGAGGAAGGAGAACAAAAATAATCTTTCTGATCAGTGTAAATGAGAACTTGGAAAGGTCATAGTCCCTATTTTTCCTGCACAGGTAGCGATCACAGCCACAACAGTCCCGAAGGAAGCAACAGCCTGGGAACACATTCGGAAAGCAGCTCCTTGTTGGATGGAAGTGCTCCTCCCTTCTCTAGGTAAGGCTGTAACACTGGAAATGATTCCATGAGGGAGAAACCCTGACAGAAAAGGGCTGAAGCTCCCCTGATTTATTTTTGTATTGGACTAGGGTTAAGGTTGCTGTTTCCGTAATCAAACACTGCAGGTGTGGAACACCTCAGGATATGAGCTCCTCCTTACTTTTAATCCTCCTGCTCCACGGATGTTTAGGCTGCTGTGGGTGAGGCCAGTTCTGATTCTGCAACTGTTGTTAAAATCATAGAATTTTTATAATTCAAGCACATTAAATACAAGCTGTAACCCAGCATTGATGACTGGCGTTCCTGCTTTTGGTGGGATTAATTCTTACCATCTTAGGTTCAATTGTTTTCTCTTTTCATATTTTTCTGGAACTTTGAGAATGATAAGCCACGTTATCCTGCCTTGTGCTACGAAATGCAAGGGTGTTCCTGTAGATGAGTTTTTGAAATGTTACATTTTAGCACTTCCCTGAAGCCTGAGACAGCAGGAAGAGCAGGATAGGGGCCTAAGAACTTACAGTATCACTGTGGCTGAATGAAAAGTGTGTTTTAAAATTAACTATTTTTTATTTAAAATAAAAACTCTCCAGGCTAAACCCCACTGCTGCTGCACTGTTGGCCAATCATTCCTGCAGCCACTTCTGCAGGTTAGATCCTGTACCTTTTTTTTGCCTTTTTTTCCTCTTTTTCTCCAATTTTGATTTGTAATATATTTCAAATCGGTCTATAATTCCAGGTCTATAATTCCAGGCCTCTCGGTGCTCGGCAGCAGCACACTTTGTGCAGAGATACACGATGATGCTGCTTAAAAAAAGCACAGTAATAAATCTCTAAGTCAGTGTAAGAGTTAGTTTTTGAAAATGGCTCAAAGCCGCGGCAGGGTTTGGGAGCAGTCCCGGGCACACCGGCTGCCCGGAGCGCGGCACAGCAAGGAGGAGGAGGCATCGCTGTTTGCAGCCGGGCTGTGCCATGCTGTGCCATGGTTCTGCGGCGCTGCAGCGCGGCTCCCGGCAGCCACTCCTTGGGCTTTATTGCTTTCACAAGTGGTCTCAAACCCACTACTTGAGAATAAACATCCCTGCAAGCTCGGCCGTGGCACTTTATAAATTCTCCTTTTGCCACGTTTTGTCACTGAGCTGATGAGTGACCTCGGCGCGGACCCCGCCGGACCGGAATAAAAACCATGGCTCCTCTGATGTCCCCCAGACAATAATTATCATGTGCCAGTTAAGCCCAAACTACAGCTGAGGGATTTTACTTTAAAGCGGAGGCTGGGGCGCAAAAATGCATTTATAGCTCTTTGTCTGGCACCTCATTATGTGTGGGCCTGATTCATTAAGTAATTGGTTTGCAGTTGTTTACATGAGTATTAAGGCTTTCTATTCAGCAGCCTTTGAGATACACATTGTGCAAATGTTGCATGTTATGAATGCGGAATGAGGGGCCGGGGCCTGGCCCTATTGGCTAAACACTGCGCGCTGTTGAAAAGCAAGAGAAAGAGATTGGGTGCTGCTTTGCATAGCAATGACTTTCTTAATAAGCTTTACAGATTGATACACACAAGCTATAAAAGATGCAAAGAGATACTCTTAGCACATTTATCCATGCTCGTTTCACTATTATGGGCCTGGAGAAGGGAAGAATTGAGGGCTTTCATACTCGGGTTTTCAGTGCGTGTCTTCAGTGCATGAGACTTAATAGAATCCGATGTTTATTGTATTATAAATCATGGGGAAGTAGGCAGATCTGCAACAGTTTATTATTAAAGATTCTTTCAATGTAAATCTTTTTCTGCCATTGTATTTCCTACAGCAAAATCATTTTGTGGTTGAGTGGGGATGAAAGGCATAATGTACGACGGAGTGAGTCTTAATAGGAAGCTGCTCTCTGAGTAAAGACCACTTGTTCCCTTTTGTTCGGCAGTGCATGCCAGAGCTTCCTCTTCTCCCAGAAATGCCGCCTGCTCTACCTCCAGCAAGAAAACCACTTTTCCCTGGCTCCTTTACTTTCCCAGAGGAATATTTCCTCTGGGAGGAGGGAGATTCACCTTTGGGTGGGATGTCAGGGTGCTGCAGCAGGCGAGAGGGCATTAAATAACACAGTCCTGTGGGGAGAAGATATCAGAAATCAGAGCTGAGGCTGCCGGCGAGCGCAGGCGGGTGGGCAGCGATGTGTGTGGCATTCCAGGGGCCTGTAGCAATGGATCCAGCCAGTGGAGGTCACTCGCTTTCTGGGAATTCCCCATTTCAGATGCAGGCGTTTTATTTTTCTTTGACTTGTTTGCGCTGTCTTGTTTCCAAATAATCTGGAGATTAAAGGTGTGTTATCAGCTAAAAACCAAAGCCTGCTTTGGATTTGTCAGGACACCAACACAGTGTAAAGTATTTTAAACCTTAATTAATCTGCTGGAAGGACTCTAGGGGGGGTCGCTGAAGGCTGGTTTTCAGCCCAGTTGCCCAACACAGCTGTAGTGACATGCAAATAGAAGTTGGCAGAGTCGAATTCATCTCTTAATCATTCCTGGGCCCATTGCCTTTGGCCATCGGGGGACACTCAGGCTCTGCACATCCCCAGATCCCCCTTCCTAAACCAGTCCCAACACCAAAAACTCTGCTGTGCCCTGAGGAGACATCTCAGAGCCTTGGGGCTGGCAGTGCTCAGGATGTGCACAAACACATTTCCCTTGGAAATCCAGGAAAAGTGCCATCTCGTTGATCTGGATTCCTGGGAGGTGCAACCAGGCAGGATCCGATGGTTTTATCCCCCTGATGTATTCCCAGTCATCAAATGGCTTCTGTAAGAAGCTGACTGAAGATTCCAGCAGGATTCTCTGTCGTTCCAGCTGTTTGTGTGAGCCTTATTTCTTTGCCTTCACTCCCAGCTGCTGCAGAAGCAGAGCTGTTGGGTTGGCAGTGTCCTGCCAGGTTTGTGGGGAGAGGCACCAACATCTGCCAGCTGAGCAGATGGGAAGAGTGGATTTTTTGGCACTGCCCCTGCTCTCCTGCACAGCTTCCTCACAGTGCTGTGATGCATCTTTGTGTCAGTGGGGTTTTTTTCCTCCAGCATGGTGAATCCAAACAGAGACCGGTCTTAGATGCAGCTCGATAGAAATCTTTGTATCCTAAAATAAGGGTCGTCCTACTCACAGTGTAATTACTGAAACTGAGTGTTATTACTCCAGCTCTGGCATGATGAATGGACTTTCGAGTTTATACTGCCTATGTGACACTGTGCAGAATATGTACTGTAGGTACGTGGTTTTCCAGGGTGGGAAAATCTCTTGGCATTTAGGATTTCCCAAATTTTTTTGGTATCTTTTTTGCTTGCTACTGAAACGTAGAAGTTCAACAGGTGCTTTAGCAAGAAGACCCTCAGGGTGCAGTAAACTTTTTCTGCTGTTTTCTAGCAAGCCCCCTTGATTAACTTGGTTCTTGTTGTCCTGGCATTTTCCTCTGAATATTCATTTTCTTTCTAGAGGAAAAAATATTTTCTTGGAGCTTTTTCATTCCTTACTGTTGCAGCATCTTCAATACAAAAAGCCCGTTTCATCAGAGAAATTGAGAGATTAAAAGGCTCTTTGAAGTGAAACTGGTTTGGGTCTTTTCTTTGTCAGAGCCTAGGTTCAGTTTGGAATTATTTTAGGGAAGATGCAAATGTGTAAATGGATACTGGAGGGTCATGACGGGGGATTAGTGGAGGTGCTGGAACCGGCCTTGCTCCATTTATAGCCCCAAAATGTCTCGGCGGAGGTCTGTGCCCATTGTGTGCTGCGGCTGCTGGGTGAGCGCTGCCACGGCCGGGGCTGCTGAGTGCAGCTGCTGCGAGATGCGGAGGTGCTGCTGCTTCTCCCCAGCTTTGCACACCTCACCCCAGAATTCATTCCCTGCAGCATTTCCCGGGCTTGGTCACTAGGAGCTGCCATTCCCTCTCTGGCCTTTCTGATGTCCTCACTCCATTTTCTGTATCTACCCGGCATTTCCCTGTGCTGACAGCTCTCCTGCTGAGCCTTTGCTGCCACCCTGTCCCCATCTCCCTTCTCTGGGGTGGCTGTGCTTGGCTTTGGCTCTGGGCTCTTTGGGAAGTGAACCCTAATCCACACCTGGTGGGTTAGCCCCAGGAAGATGAACCTCAGGGAACAGATGGTGTTTGGTAGAACACAAACATCTCTCTCCCTACTCTCCTGCCAGCTTTGATCTTTCTCTTCATGGGAAGCTGGGGTGGCAGTGGGAAGGTCTTCAGATGTTCCTAGAGGGATCTTGGTCCTTTCTCCATGGATCCTTCAGCTGAATCTGGAGGACCAAGCCCTGGAGACGTGGGCAGTCCTCTCTGGTGATCCTCAGCACTGGACCCAAAGCACTGACTTGCTGGTGTTGTTTGTTGTGGGGTTGAACCACAGAGAGAAGTGGAACAGAACTGACAAACTCACTTGTCAAATGGCTTTTGTGAGAAGCTAACTGAAAATCCCAGGAACTCCACACTCCCCTCTCATCAGCAGGTCTGGAATGTGGTCAAGGGGAAGCAGTGGCTGCTGCCCCCTGATCTCCTCCTCAACTACTTGAAATGATTCCTGTGCCAGCATCCACACGAGGAACCTCGCCAGCTGCAGCTCAGCAACAAGTGGTTTCCTGCTCCACAGCCCCAGCACAGCCTCTTGAGCACATTTTATGGGCTGAGCCTGGGATATGTGGAGCACCTCCTGGGAAGTGCTGAGGACCAGGAGATCTGGCCAAAGGGAGCAGGAGGTCAGAGTGTTCAGCAGGATCAGCCCAGAGGCTCCAGCTTCAAATCCTCTCTGGGTATCCTGTCAAGTGAAGGCCTTTGAAGGAGAAGTGAGAGGATGAGGCAGTGTAGAGTTTTGCTTGGAATAAAAGGGAAAGGCAGTGGGATGGTGCTCCAAAGGAATGTTGGAGAATCTTTTGAAGCCTAACAGTTTAAAGTTTTTTACTGAATAAGGTCATAATGAGTTATATCACTGCTAGTGCTCTGCTTGAGCTGTCACTTGGTACTAGCACTTCTGCCTTGGTGGAATTTGGGCTGTGCTTAATATTCTGGGAATTTCTGTCCACAAAGCGGGAGCTTTTGGAGAGGAAATGGGATTGAAACAGAGTGGGCTTTCTCTGGGTTAAAAGGAAGAGTGGCTGCACCACTGGTAGCTGCAATGTGTGAATATTTATATATGGCTTTCCAGCTGCAATCCCAAATTCAGACTGAATACTGAGGGTAACACAAGGAAGGAATCATCCCTGCTTTTTTTTGTCTCCTTCATAAATGCCTCCACAATAGTGGAATATTTGCAACTCCCCACTTTAAGCACTTTTGTATTGGCTGCCATCTTTTTAAATGAAATGCAGCAAATCACAGACATTTCAGAAAGTCCTATTGTGACTGAGGCCACAGCTTCGAACTGCACCTTGACATTGGCTTATATTTCACTGGTTGGCCCAGTGATGTCCCAAATACCTCCTATTTGATCTTCCTTATTAAAATCAGCTGAAGCTTCATTTTTGGAGCTTCTTACAGGACTGCTGCTGTAACAGTTAATTCTCCCCCGTGTTTGCCCCCGTGTGATTATTCCCCAGCCCCAACACAATACACGCGCTGCACACAAAAGATCAAAATAATTCCAGCTTGTTTGAGAGATTCAAAAGGGCCTGTGATGCTCCAGACACAAGAGCAGCCATTTAGCAGAGCAGGCTCGAGCTGCACACACATCAAGGTAGATCAAAGGCAGCAGAGATTGCTCATTGCCATGGGGCCAGGGAACAGCGCCGGGACCTGGAGGAGTGCACGGGGAGGAAGTGCAGGGAGCAGCACTGGGGGAAGTTTGTTTGTGTTTGGATTTTGTCTTTCCATACTTTGTGTGCTTGGAAAGTCGGCAGGGTCCTCTGTGCCTTAACTCAGTGCTGGTGTAAATCAGTGCTGTTACCAGGGAATGACTCCAACAACAGCTGGATCAGTGTCCCTCCCACACATGAATTTCTCTGCTTTTTAGGTGAAGTCCATGATTAACAGTTATTTGAAAAAAAAATAGTTACAGAAGTTACTGGATTGTTGGTTTTTTAAACCATTTCACAGGTTCTTTTTTTAATTCACTTTTTTTTTTAATTGGAGACATTGTGCTGATTATTTGAAGTGTTTTACAGGACTGAATTGCGGAAGGAAGCAGTAACTGCCATAAAATCCAAAGGTAAGAGACAAATGTTATGCTACTGAAATTAGTGTCTTTCTAGTTAAATTATACCATAGAAGCCTTCCCTGAACAATGTTATGACCTGTATAAAGTACAGAGAAGCAAAAGCATGGAATTTCACTGTCTCCTGTGGCAGCCAGCAGGGAGCTGAGGATGACAGATCCAGGGCAGAGAGGAGGTATTTGTGGGGCAGATGGTGTGGAACAGATTGGGATCTTTGCAGGGTTTAATCAAAGGCCAGCGAACAGCAGGTGGAGGGAACCTGGAGAAGGAGAAACCTGCAGAAGGAGAAACCTGCAGGTTCCTTGGTCATCCCTATGACCTGGGACCGTGGGTGGGTGCAGCTGGATGGTTTTGTCTGTGGCCAGGCTGGTTTTGTTCTCAATTGGTGTCTGGGCCCTGCATGTTTTCACTGCCCCCACATTCCCGTTCCCCCTTTACCCCTTGCAAGGCCTGCTGGGGCCTGCAGCTGCCTCTGACAGAACCTCCTGCCAGCAAGGCAGTGCTGGGAGTCAGGATCTCTCTGCCTGAAGCCCTGCGCTGGGTGCTGGCAGTCCAGAATGGCCCGGTTTTAAAGGTATGGCATTGAACTGAGATACAGATGCCATCAAGGATGGCTGCCTTGGTGGCACTTGAAAGGCTCTGGCATCCCTGGCCCCTTTCCTGTCTCGAAGCCATTCAGTGTGGGAGCAACCACGGGGCTGGCTCTGATGTTACCGGTGGAGCGCAGCCCCGCTGCCCAGGGGGCCGGGGCTGGAGGATGAAAGATGCAGCTGCTGCATTTGTAGATAAGGTGTTCGTGGAACTGGTGCTGTCAGAGGCACCAAAGTGCCTCAAACTCAAGCCACAGTGTCTGTGTGAGCATGACAGCCTTCTTCCTCCTGCTGTCCCTGGATGAGCCCTGGGCCTCATCCCGGCTGCCTTTTGACAGCCAGCAACCTCTGAATTGGCTGGGAACAAGAGAGCACGGCTCTGTCAGCCACTGTGGCCCTGACTTCATGTGCCATACTTCCCACAATGTCCTATCCATGGGTCAAAAGAATTCACATCTCCAGACGTCTCTCAGGCACTCTGAACTGCCATGAGATTCTCCTGCTCTCAGTGAAAGGGTTTGCTGATTCACAGAGCCTAAGGTTAAAGCCGTGTGCTCCACTGAGATCAGGCCTGCCTGGATCTGATCTGGTCCCAAAGTGGTGATTTTTTTTTTTACTTGTGACATCATTGCTATTTTTGTGCCAACTCTGTGATGTCATGGCCTGCTGGTGACTTCACGGCAGGGTCAAGTAGTGGGGAGAAAGGGGAAGAGAATAGACAAAGCTGCGATTCAGGCAGCAGCTGGTCAAGTAAATTGCTTGGAGTGGAAATGCTCTGCCTGGCTACCTTGCGGTACAATGGAGTGGGAGTGCTGAATGAGGCCACTGTCCGGCACAGCTGCCCTGCTGCCAGACACCGCACTGGACACACACACCTGGGACTGGGGCTCCCGACTCCCAGCCCTCAGTCAGCCTTGGGAGAGCTGTCCCGTGCTCATCGCTGTGAAAAATGGCATGGCCACAGGAAAGGTTTTACACCTCTGCTTTCTGTCTCCTCACCTACAGCGTTCTGGGGTGAATCTGACGACAGCAGCTCTGAGCTTGAGGCTGCTTTGCGCCCACAGACCCACAGCACGGATTCAGATGACTTCAATGACTTCTATGACTGAGATTCTTTCACTGTTTTTTGGGAGGGAAGAAACAAATTGTATTTTCTTTTACACAATGCGTGTGTCACAGGCTGAAGCGCTGCTTGTCACTTTATTGGCAAGGAAAATTCAAATAATAAATAAACATAATGAGTCCTATACGTTGTCTATGTGCTCTGTCTGACCAGCAGTATTTTCCTGCTCTGACAGGAACCCTGCTCTGTGACAGTCCCCTCCCGAGGCTTGTGGCATCCCAATATTGGGGCTCCAGTGCTAGATCAGGTTTGGGAAGAAGCAGACACGCATTGTGGGTATGCAGACAGGCGCTACTAGGGTGGACTGGCATATTTGATCTTTATCTTCTTCTGCAACAAATCAAGAAAAAGAAATGCATAAAATATCAGTTTGTAATTCAGCACAGAATTACAATTGTAATTTTGGAACAGAGCAGCATTTACATGTGGCAAGCCCCAGTTTTTTCCTGCTTTTCCCTGCTTTGTGAAATCCATGCTGGTGTTGCTGTGTGGACATCACAGTAATTGGATGACTCCGGGAGCTTCATGCATTTTTAATTTTCTTCTTTTCATTCCTTTTATCTAAAATTAGGTTCATTAAACATGAGCTTTGCTTTGGGAGGGAGAAACCAGAGGACATGTTAAAGCTGTTGATAAATGATGACAAATTCAAAAGCAGAAAGCTGCAGTCTAGTTGAGCTGTGCTGTGCTGCAGCCCCACATCTCCCAACATGGGCACCAATCTCTGCACCCCATACTCAAAACACAGCTAGAAATGGGAAAAACATGCAGTTTAATAAGAAGAACGTGTAGGCTGGGAGCTCAGAAGTACAATATGACTTGCAGAAGACTTGGAACTGAGCAGGAACTCTTGGCACAGCTGGCTGCTGTGGGTTTCAGTGTGCCATCAGTGAGGGTGCAGCCTGGAATGTTCTGGGAACTGGGAAGTCTGCTGCACCGAGCATGGAGCTGGGTGAGTTTGTGACCAGGGCTGACAACCTGGGAGACTGCTGGGCTCAACTAAAGGATTGCAGCAACAGACAGAATGAGAGGACACAGTCTTAAGATGTGCCAAGGGAAATATAGGTCGGATATTAGGAAAAAATTTCTTACGGAAACAGTGATAAAGTACTGGAATGGTCTGCCTGGAGAGGTGATGGAGTCACCATCCCTGGATGTGTTTAAAAAAAGACTGGATGTGGCACTCAATGACATGGTTTAGTTGAGGTGGTGTTAGGGCATAGGTTGTACTCGATCTTGAAGGCCTCTTCCAACCTAGTGATTTTGTGATTTTCTGACTAAAATCAGACTTTAATGAGGGCTTTAATGTCCTTTTTACCACCCGACTCCCCATGTCCTGTGGGACTGCTGCCTGCAGAGAAAGCCCTGTGCTGTCAGTTGACCATATTGCTCAAGGCCTGGCTGGTGTGTGGAGAGGAGGAGCAGCCCCACTGGAAAAATCCAGCAGCCTGCACTGCCAAGAAATGTTGCCTCAGCAGCACAGTGTCTTTGCAGCTCTGAGATCCTCCTCAGTGACTCTGGGATGCTGATGTCAGCTCACTTTGTGTCTGCTGCATGACACCAGTTTGTAGGGCTCTCCATTGCCGCAGTCCAGCTCAGCCCTGACAGCGGCCTGTGACAGGTGACAGATGCGCAGGCAATCTCTGCCTCTTGGTGTTGGAGCGATAGCCGGGTTCCTCCGGAGCATCATTTATGATATTCTTATTGTGCACAGACTCATTAGATGCAAAACATCCTGCCAGTCAACTTCCCCGAGCTCTTTCACAGCTGTCACACCAGCAGCCCAGCACCAGTGGCAGGTGACACTGACGGACGGGGGACTGGAATCAATACAGGCTGAACAGATTCCCATCGGCATGCCACTCATCTGAGGATGTGCCTGAGCAGGAAGCCTTCCCTGCTCCTGCCGCTCTGTGCTGTGCTCATGGATGCACAGTCGCCAGGTAGGACCCGGGTTCACGGCCCAGCGCAGCTGCTGGTGCTCAGACCAACTTTTCAAGGAATTGTCAGCTGCAGTATTAATTTTTCCAGCACTTGTTTAACCAAGTAATTATAAGATAAGACGATCACGTTTCATTTGCGTCCGCCAGCCTTCTGTTTTCTTCAGCATTATCAGAAAAACAATTGATTGCCCATCAATACAAACAAAATGTTCATGCTAAGCTGCCGTGCTCCCTACAAAATTCCAGGAGGAGAAGCACTACAATAGAAAGCTTCAATTAGGGAATGTTTTGTAAGGAACAGATAAAGGACAATCTTCAGCTGATACCATAGGTGTGGTGCCACTACAAAGTTGCAGAGGAAATTTATTCAAGTCACAGATTTTATTGAGAGGAACGAGAACAGAAAACAGCTTAACAACAGCCAAGTGAGGATAAGAATAATGAGAGACACAATATTGGGTTAATTTGTTCTACAGAGAATTAGCCAGGTACCAAGGTTCCCCTCTGCTCCCCAAATTGGCAGCGTTGACTCCGCAAGCACTGCTGAGATTTTGTTATTTCTGTTAATGACTCCCAGGCCGCTGTTCCCTGTCCTTGGCCCTGTGGCTGCCCTGCTAAGAGAGCTGGTGTGCAGCGATGGGACACAGCAGAGCAAAACCTGCCTTGTGTTAATCCCAATTAATTCCCAACCGTTTAATTCCATTTTGGCTCCGTCAAACGGCCATAAATTAACAGTATTTGCTTATGCCATGGGCAGAGCGAGGGGATGGGGCTCTTTGCCTTGTGCCGCTCTCATGAATCATGTGGAGCCATTTCCCACTGCAAACGTCCCTTCAGAGGGCACAGAGCAGCCGTGCCCTGAATCCCTCCTATTGCCAAACGCGGGATAAGTCACAATTGTCTGAAGTCAGGATGTTCTTTAATGTATGATCATTGTACACTTTCACACAGAGACTTGATTAGTGCATCCCTTCCTCAAGCACACCCTGGAACTACCAAGCTTTCAGGGTGTAGTAAATCTGGATATTGATGCCTATGTGCACATTCCTCACTTGGCAAAGCATCCAAATCCCGTGTATCCTACAGCTGAACCGTGTTCGTTGTAACATTCAAACTCACACCTGCAAGGCAAAAAGAGGTGCAGACCCTTCCCCTGAGCACACAAAGAGTTAGCTGGGGTTACCTAACCCGTAGAAATCACTGATCAATCTTAAAAGAGGGGATGTTGCCAGCACTGGATTTCTGAGTATAAATAATGGTGCTGGAGGTCCGGAGGTTGGGCCGGATTTAGGGAATACATCGAGCACACAGTGCTGAAATAAATCATCAGTGTCTCTCTATCAATTATTGACTTGTTGAGAAACGCACCCCACAGCATCACCTCACACTTGCGTTATAGCAAGGTGCAAAGGGAGGATGATTCTCCTGTTAAACTGCTCGTTTATGGCTGTTTTTGAAAGGAAGCTGTCACACCTTCTGTCTTGGCTGAGCGTGAGCACTGCAGTGGGACTGTCTCAGGAGTCAGCCTTCCCTCAGGCTTTGCTTTTCCTCCTGGATATCACTTTTGTGCCCTCAGGCCTTGCTTTTCCCCTGGATATCACTCTTGTGCCCTCAGGCCTTGCTTTTCCCCTCCGGTTGTCCCAGATATGGGGTGGGGGGAGGTTGCCCCCTCACGTCCCCCGCCTCCCCTCAGGCCGCCATTGCGGCGCCTCAGCCAGCACCCGACATGGCGGCGGCGGCGCGCC